>JAJHUR010140144.1:0-15689 GCA_027495735.1 Lutjanus campechanus | reverse complement strand
CTGCAATAGTTTCCGTCATTGACTCGCGAAGTAACGTGAACGCGCAGCTGCTCTAGTAGGAGGAGTCCCCCAGGTCCTAAAAGACCTGTGATTGGTTCAGTCTAACGGTCCAGCACAGATTCTCCAAATGCTGAAATTAGAGGCATAGAGGAGGTGCAGCAGTGTAGCTCTCTCTCAGAACACCTGATTTACAATATGCTTAAAGGTTTTTATGAAATTATTTCTCAATTATACCAAAACAATGTTGTCTACTGGAGCTTTAAATGTGTGACAGGCATCATTATACATAATGATTTGTCTTATATTTAATTTCCACAAACTGCTTTAACCTGTTCATCACGGGGCCTATTTTTTCTACCTTCTGTCCAAAATGACTAAATAAATGGAGGATATTTTCACAACTACAAGGGCTATATGTATAATCTTGGTCTCAAAATAACGGGAATACATGTGAGATTACTGTAGAAGTGTCAGAATCAAGATATGTGTTACTATGTCAGAGTAAATTCACCTGGAACACAGAAAAAATGTGATTTTTTATCTATTTATTAAAAAAAAAAAAAAAACATTGTTTAGAGTGAAAAACACTTTTGAATCATATGATAGTAGCCTGATTCATCTAGGAATTAGTAAAGTGATATCTGATGAGTAACTGTGCAAAAGTCGAAGCTAAAAAAGTGAACCTGAACAGTTTTACAGATGTTTTAATTCACAATCTCAGCATGTGAGTCACCAGTTCGAAATGTACATGTAGGCCTACTTCACACTCATCACAACTTAGAAGTGGAAGTTGAAAGTAGTGTACGCGTCTTTCAGGACCTGTTTTGTGTCTGAGCAACTTGTGTGTGTAAAAGTAAGTGGACTGATTCATTACCTGTAATGTGGTTGTGTTTGTGAGAAGGAAATAGTTTATTTTTCTTTGCCTGTATGTTTAGTGGTAATGAGCAGAGAAACTTGTAATGTTGATAATTGCCTCTTTGCTAAGCTCCACCCTCTAACAGCAACTGTCCAATCATAGCATAGCAACCATAACTAGAGCTGTCAAGCTTTCCATTTTTCTCCATGCTGAAGGTGTGCAGAGGCTCTGAGAAGAGTGATATTCAGCGTTTCATGAGTCTGGACGGTGGCGTCTTTTTTGTCGTCTCTCAAAAACATGAAACACAAGAGCACACGTGTGGTGAATGGATTAAACTCTGTCTTCTTCTGCTCTAACATAAACTGCAAATGTTAGCATGTCTGGCTAACTAACACTAGCTTACTAGCTGCAGTAGCTTTACCTCCAGACAAACTTGTGAGATACCACTGCATCTGCATTTGTTCTGTGGGGGTTTTAGGAGGAGCATGTGGGCTGATGCAGAATCAAAGTGGATCAACAGCGATGTATCTCTCTGTCACTGTCTCAGGTTTAAGCTGAGTTAGCGTAGCTCTTATCCCAGCTCTCTTCCATGATCGCGGTCCAGCTGGTCTGGCTGGGTGACCCATCTCAAAGTCCACTGCACTAATTGAGTCCCTGTGCTTCCTTTTTCCATGTTAATTTCCATGTTAGTGGAGTCATCTATCATGTAGATATACCTGCTGTATTTAACCATCTAAACAATGTTTGCTTATATGTAAGCTAGTTTTAGCCTCAGTCTGTTAGCATTAACGGTATATCATGCACACAGTTGTCAGGTAACTTTACATAAACACTTTCACACGTTTCTTGTTTTAAGACATGTCAGAGGCAGACTTCTTGGCTGACTCAAGCCAACTACATTTCTGAAATCTGCCTGTGAGTCATTAATTTAGTGGACAAAATCCACTGTCATCAGCTAGAAATGAGAATCTGCTTTTGTTTACTTCTCTAAGCATTCAAAGACCTCTTGTTTCAACAGTTACTCCCAATTTCGATGTTAAATCTGCCACCATTATCACCATAAACTGCATAAATGCAGCGTGAGAATGGAAAGTTTGGCAGGCTTAGCAAGAGTAACTAAGGAGGGTGGGACTTAGTCAGGGGTCAATTAAACTGCATGCAGATTCCTTTAGTTTATGTGTATTTCACCCACTGCTAACTACTGAGAGTTAGTTGTTCTCTTTTATGCTTATTGCCTTATTACTAAGATAAACTTGCACTTTCTTTAATGTGTATTGCTTTCCTGTTTTAGACCACACACACAACCTTGTGTTGTGAGAGATCAATGGATAAGAAATAATTGTACATTGATGCCTGAAGCATTTAGTACAGTTCTATAAAGTCAAAGCCTGTCTCCAGTCCAGACCAGACACTGCATACTGGTGAACACTATCTCAGTCAGCTAAAGCCTTCAGCACATACAGACTACAATTATACAGTCAAATTTATTCTCTGCATTTAACCCATCCTATTATTAGGAGCAGTGGGCAGCTACTGTGCAGCGTGTGTGTGTGTGTGTGTGTGTGTGTGTGTGTGTGTTATATAGATGGCGGGTGTTGGCAAATGGAACTAATCAACTAATCTTCAGCTCTCAGTCAGAGAGCCTCCTGCTGTCAGTCACAGTTAGCACCCAGCATCCCAGCACCCACTTGTTTCCCCAACAAATGTAAATGTGGGAATTATCTGTCCCTCCACCACACACACTGTCAATGCACAAATTGGAGCTGGGTCCTGCTGCAGGTCCCTTGAAGAAGCAGGTTTGGCCGTCTGCCATGTTTTAAAGTCATGCTGTATATACTTAAAAATAAACCCTGCTACACTGGAAGTTGGATGCCATAATGAAGCAAAGGATCCAGGACCAGAGATCAGCAGGTGGTGGTTTGCAAACCACCAAAGAAGGATGTCAGGGTTTCTGTTTCCTGTCAGACTACCCAGTGTGATCTGTGCGAAGACATGTTGGAATCATACATGTAGAAGCTGCACTGTAGTTTTGTATCCAGGGAAAACAGGTTGGGAACCACTCCTGTACCTGCCTTTCATGATATCTACCATTTTACTAAATGGTTAATTTTATTTTATTATTTTTTTTATAAAAGGGCCACTGCATTTTTTGCAGTTGGACAAATTCAAAGCACTCATTGCCAAAAACAATTAATGCCTTTTTGTAGGTCATGGCTGGCTAAATAAAATAATAAAAGAGGGAGAACAGAAGCACTTTAAGTGAAAAGAAAAAAACAAAGTTTGTACCAACAAAAAATGCTGTACACATCAGATTTATTTAATATGGTAGAAAGAAAAAAAAAACACCAAAGTATGTTGCAAAATACATTTGGATGTACATACATGTTTGTGTCTATCACTCATTTCAGTGCATGAGAAAAGAAACTGTTGTGTATTTTTTTCTGGATCTTCATCCTCAGCTGATGAGGCTGATGTTGGATTCCAGAGACCTGAAGGTTTCCACAGTGCTGTCGGGAGTGGTGGGGTGGTGGGTTGTTTTACAAGTGTATTTGCATAAAAAACTTTCAACAACAAGGAAATTAAAGTGTTTTACATATGACATAAAGAGGTTATATAGACAAGACGAAGTCATCAACAGCTTTTCTCCACAAATATTAGTAACAGAGCTCCATGATTAATGGAGATACCACTTTTATCACTGTAAATGTCTATGTACTTTTCTTGCTTGATTATTTTGGACATTCTTAAGCATTTGAAGTTTTTATAATTCCAAGAGTCCCGCTGTGTCTCGTCTCCCCCTGGCTGGAGAATGTAGAATAATAACTGATGGCTGATTATCACAAATATGGAAAAATGTGTCAAGTGTCTGAAGAGGCTCAGAAGTGGTGTGTCAGACAGGAGAGACTGAGCCCTGCCCTCTGGGAGAGGTGAGATTGTTTTTGCTGTTGGTTGAAGCTCACACTGATATGCATCTGTGTATTGGGGAGGCTCATCTAATGAACAATCTTAATTAGATCTCCCTCACTGCCTGCATGAAGCAGGCTATGAAAAAGAATTGTCACTCCTTTTACTTAATAGAAACCCTGCCCCTCCATGCATTTTTAAACATCATTTTTTCACTTTTGGAGCCAATAAATCATTGTGACCAACAAATGACCAACATCTCCGTGCTGTCTAGATGCAATTTGTGTATTTTGGGATTTTTGTCTCAATAACTGAATTTTTGACAGCCGTTTGAAATCTGCCTTTACATGCTAACAGCTGCTGTCTTGCACACAGGTGACTGACTTAGTCAATTTGTGAAGCTACAGGTGGTGTTTCCATTTGCCAATTAGCTCAGTGAGATAGAGCAGTGCGTCTCAACCCTGGTCCTCAAGTACCCCTGCCCTGCATGTTTTAGGTGTTTCCGTGCTCCAACACACCTGATTCAAATGATCAGCTCATCATCAAGCCTCCACAGCAGCCTGATAATGACCTGATCGTTTGAATCAGGTGTGTTGGAGCAGGGAAACACCTAAAACATGCAGGGCAGGGGTACTTGAGGACCAGGGTTGAGAAACACTGAGATAGAGGATGGTTCTTGGTGTTGAAGATTGTGAGTTCAAGCCTCAGCTCGCACATTTCCATATGAGAAATCTACCCAAACTTTTCTCAAAGGTCCAGTCCCATGCCAAATGTCCTCAACTGGAAACACAAGACAATAGTCCTGATGGTGGCGCTACAGCAAGCTTCTAAATTTCAAAACTTTGAAAATTCATAACAAATCAACCATATGTGCTACAGCTTTGGAACTTTCACTTTGAAATTTGCTTTTCCATGGCATGGATGGCTGCTGCCTGGCACCCTGATCCTTGGCTTAGTCAATTTGTGAAGCCACACATTAATTAGCTCAGTGAGATAAAAGATGGACTTCAGTCTCAGAAGTCATGAGTTCGAGCCTCAACTAAGGCAGGACAGACTTTCTAATGTCAAAGTCCTAATTTCCCCACTGTGGGACAAATAAAGGATCATCTTATCTTATGCTAAGTGGATTAGAGACTACTAAGGTTAAAATAATTATGATCCAGACAAATACTCTTTATCAACACTTTTCCTTGTTATCCCTTGTCTCTTTTCCCTCTTTATTTGGCTTAGCTATCAGTCAATATGCAGAGTCTATCCAATAGCCAATAGTTACTAATCATTGCAGCTGTAGAATTCCTATAATGAGCTAGAAGAAGTTTTAAACATATATACCACAGAGTTGTCTCTTGCTAATTAGCTCAGTGAGACAGAGCAGAGTCTCTTGAGCCAGAAATTGTGAGTTCAAGCCTCAACTGATGTAAAATACACATTAGAATGCCACCTTTTTTTCATCTTCCTACACTCTGCTTGTTGATCAGAACTGCCTAATTTTGCCTAAAATTGCCCGGCCCCGACCATTGCTGCACAGCAGCTATAATTCAGTTTTGAATTTAAAATCAATTAATTGACTAATAGCCAGGCCCCAAACATTTTATATATTCTAAAATGTCTTATTTATGTTAATGACAATATTCACTTATCTTGATTCTACACAAAACTCCATTAAATATTGTTTTTTGTACCTCATTCTGTGCTGTATAGATCTACTTATTCTTTGACTGACAGCAAACTGCTCTGAGGAGGGAGGACTGTAGTGGAAGCACCTGGATGAATTTTGCTCAGGGCCCCATGGAGGTCAGGATTGGCTCTGGATTAAGGTTTTTAAGGAACGCCGTGGAGCTCAAAGATAGCTCAGTTAAATCCTCAGAAAAATACGTTTGCAGTGTCTGTGACATTGTCTGTCATCTGAAGGAGCTTTGATTTAGTTGCTGGCATTTCTGAGAGTTGCTACAATCATAAAATCCAGATTATTAGGAGGTGCTGTGATCAAGCAGGCTGTAACTGTAATAAACCTGTCAGTTCAATTCCAGGTGTTTTCTTGATTATTTAGCAAGTAGAGAAAGGTGTTGGTATGTCCAAAGCTCATTCATTAGTGTTGCATCTTCAGACCTCCTGCTCTCCATGCTGAGACGCTGCCTGTGCGTTTGGATCAGCAACATGCCATACATGTGCCACTACTCTGGAGATTTGTGCATTATCTCCGGGGGACAGATAACTGTATCGTGGTCCGGAGGTGGCTGGGCTCAGCCCGCCTCTCTGCTCACTGACAGACCATGACCACCATCGCTCTGTGTAAATGGCCCACCTGTTGCCCTACTATTGTAGTCTGCCTTTTATCAGCCTCTCACAGGCTGAGCAGCCAGCATTCAAGGTGTGTGTGTTTCAGGGTGGGTGTGTGGGTGGGGGAGCATCTTTCATGGACAGCCATGACAGCTGACATTCTCAGAGAAGCAGGGGAAGGCACACAGGAGACACTGGGATGGAGTCGCAGAGGGAAGAATGATGGAGTTTAGCTATAATGGAAGTTGACAGAGGCCAAAACAGCAGCATCAGCAGGAGGAAGACTACCTCCTCCCCCTCCTCCTCCTCTCACCTACCTTCTCCACACAGCTCCTTGTCTCAGCAGGAATAAAAACACCTTTTAGAGAGTGGACTGGTTAATGCTTGTTTAAGCCCAACAGTTGTTTTGTGTTGGTGCACCTGCTGGTGTCTGTGCACACATACAGTATGCACACATACTCCATCTTCAGTACAGCTCGCAGATACACTGCTCCAAATCTGCACAAATAATTAACCTCTTATACTCTCCTGGGTTCTCTGATGGCTCCATCTTTACAAGTCATGTTGTTCTGCTGAGTGCTGAAAATCACAAAATATATCAGGTTGATTTCTAAGAACTATGAAACTTAACATGCACAGTACATAAGACATGTAAACATTATTCCTGTTTAATGGAATGGCAATACCATAAGAGCTATGGTCCTCAGCCTTAAATATTTCTTCTTCTGCCTGTAAATAACCTATAGGATTATTAAAGTATCGCCATATATCACAGGAAAGGTTTGCTTTAATTTAAAGGGATAGTTCACCCAGAAATGAAAATTCAGTCATTATCTACTCACCCTCATGCTGAGTGAAGGTCAAGTTTATTTTGTTAGACCATAAAATACTGCTGGAGTTTCACAGGAAAACAGTGTTGCAGAATCTCTCAGAAGAAGGAAGTGAATTGTGCAGTTGTGCAGTTGTACAGTTGTATAAGTCACAATAAAACTGGCCTTTACCTTTAGATATGCTCCTGTGTTAATCAATACAGCAACCTACACAGTCCATAGCTATACACATGTAACATGACCCAAACTGTAGTTTTAATAATATACATTGTGTCATAAATGTCTGAGTCAATAACCTGATTGAAGATACATTTCACTTCCTGAAGAGAAAGCTACAGACAGAAAGAGCCATGAACAAACAATAACTAAAGACAGCTGCAGTAACGACCTGGCACAGCATCACAAAGGACACCCAGCGTCTGGTGATGTCCATGGGCTCCAGTCTTCACTCAGTTCTTGCCTGCAAAGAATTCTTCACAAAGCATGAAAAATGAACAAAAATGAACATTTTATTTATGATTGTGTCACTTTGTCCAGAAGTGGACTTTATAGATATAGAAATGGTTGCAGTTCCTCAACTTTTCATACAGTATTTTTGGTCAATGCCTTGAATTAAGTCTGTACTCCACTTGCTTCTTGGTAATGATTTATTTGATTTGATTTATGTGGGCATGCAGAGCCAAAATTCTGAAATATGTGCCACTATCCAAATAGTTCTGAGCCTAATTGTAGTAGTTCTTGTGATGCAGACTCACAGTAGGTTGGAGAAAGATGTGCACTAGCGACAGAAAAGGGGGAACATGCAGGTCAGAAAGTGTAGACATTGGAAAAAAAACCTTTCTTTGATCATGTAGCCTGATGAGTGTACAATTCTCTGGTTTATCAGTGAAGTGTATGAGCTGCACAGCAGACTGGTGTGTTTGACAAATGAGTGATGGCTGTATCATATGAATGGGTTCAACTTGGGATGAATCCACATTATGTGTATTATATGCTTGTCAGGTGGTTGTATTCTCAGTGCACTACAACTATGATAATGAGGCCAGCGTCCAGGCCCTGTCTCACTCCCTCCTCCTCTCCTTGCTCAAACAGTATGATGATGTTCAGATTTGATTCCTGTAAAATGTTCTACATTGTGAAACGTTGCTAGTAGGTTGCTCAAATCTGACTGACTTCCAGCATCCCTGGACACCACGTTAACGTGCATGTCCATACACAAGGTTTGTCCAGTCTGTGTTTTTACTTTCATTAATTTTTCTCAAAGCATTTATACAATAAAACATTGGTTTGACATGAACAAAAAAAAAAACATTTTTTTTACTGTCTTTCTTTCTTTCTTGTTGTAAAGGCAAAGGTTTCTTTCTTGTAGCATGGTCCTCTGGTGAGCATAAGTAACTGAAATGCACTAATTTAACAGTTACACTACTCAGAACAGCCAAATAATTTTCTAATTGGTATTCATTGAATAGTTCATTACCCTCACTTGGCTTGTCAGTTCTGCAATCTTTGTTCTTCCTTTGTTGCAACAGTGTGTGTTGGTGACAGTGTAAGTTATCATTGATGTTATGAGTTATGGCACTAGTTTATTAATGTCAATACTGCAGTGTGTAGATGTTTAGGATAATTAGCTTACCTTATGAGGTATTCATCACGAGAAATGAGTAGATGTGTGATCCAGTTTATAGGCTACGAATAGCTATTTTTATGTTGCTGCCTGATTATTTAGTTACCCGTGCTTTCTAAGTTGAGATGGCCTGCATCACTGTCAGATTGTTAAGAATAGCCTAAGCATCCCTAAACTCAGTAGCAGTCTACCCCGGTCACATGACCTTCTACTTGTTGAAGCCAACACCGTATTAATGTTTGTGAGTTTGTTAGTGTGAAGTCATTGTCATCATCATAAACATTTGATCTTAAGGAGAGAAGTTGCCGAAGTTCTCCGACCAGAAAATTTGGCCAGGTGTGCACAGCCACACTACATTCACCCACTGTTACGTGCAGCAGCCTGTGCTGTCTCTCTCTCTCCTGTCAAGCTTGTCTCCCTCCTCCCTCTGCCTGCTGCGCACCTGAGTGCAATCGGCAATCGGTAGAGAGAGGAAGAGGGGGATAAAGGGGACAGGTGGAGTAGAGACAGGGCTCGGCACATGGCACACAGACACCAGCACAGAGGGTGAGGAGTTTTTTCCCTTTCCTCTTTTTCTCTTTTCCCCAAGCAGGTTTTTCCCCCATGCTCATTTAGGGGCTGGGGTTTTGTTGTCTTAGTTTGTTGTTTTAGTTTGGGCTGGAGATTACCGGTAGTTACTTTATTCGTCTTTTTGTTTATTCTAGGTTTAGTTCTTTTTTTCAGGTAGTTTAGGGGGAGACGCTGGGAGCGTCCTCCTTTTGTTCTTTTTTGCCGGGGTCTCCAGTCCCTTCTGTTTCTCCCTTAGTTTACTGTGTTTTGTTTAATACTTTGGGTAAATAAATAAAGCATGTGGGTAAACTGTTACTCTTGGTGTGGCGTTCTCTTTTATATGTTGCAGCCTCCTCCCCCTTTTGAGCCATGATTTCTGTTTGTATGGAGACCGTAACATATTTGGGGGCTCGTCCATTCGCGTTGTTTGCGCTGACGTTGTAGGCTTCTTTTTTGAGACGCAGTGCGTTGTTAAGTGCTGATGGCTTTCTGACTTTTTGCCTCCGCGTTGTGACTGTGCTGTTTTGTTTTGGTGCAGTTACTTGTGTCCACGGATTGTATCATTGTAACTTTTTTCCCGGTGTTAATTGACGCGTAGCTTGACACGGTGGGTTGTTACTTTGGTACTTTGTATTGTTTGCCATCAGTCTGTATCGCCTACTTTTTGTGTGTTTTTTGTGATTTTTGTGCACATGTTTTTGGAAGCCACATTGGTCGTGCGGTGGCCGTTTTTTTTTTTTCTTTTTTTTCCATGTGTGCTGTGCCAGGGTTGTTTTTTTGTCAGCCCGTCCTTTGTCCTTTTTTTTAACTCGGCGAGGTTTTTTGCGATCGGTTTTTGTGCGCTCTGTTTTTGGCTATGGAGTTTAATCTAGATGATTTTGTGGCACATCCTAGCCTTGATAAATTGCACCTTTGCACAAAAGAACAGTTAATTGTTGTTGCCGATCATTTTGATATCACTGTGCCTAAGCAGGCTAAGAAGCAAGTGATTAAATCCGAGTTATGCTCTGTTTTGTCTGACAAAGGGGTTTTGCCTCCGGGAGGCAACCGCCATTCCGACATCCCTTTTTTATTTTATTTATTTATTAGATCCCCATTAGCTGCTGAACTTAACAGCAGCTACTCTTCCTGGGGTCTCACCAATTTCATCAACTGAAAAAGCAGCAAACATTAAATACATTTACATTATTTCACATTCATACTCACACATACACATGACACAGACACCAGCTCAACACTTAAAACAAATAATACTGTTGCTCTACCTGCTGACAATTCATAACAAAAGCACTTTTAGGATCACTTGACAATACATTTTCTAAGTTACCATAACAGTAAAAGAAAGCAAATAGTTCAGTTTTACATCTCCAACCACATGTATAAAGCACAACATTTAAGCAGTAAAAAAAAAAAGAAATAGTCATTCTTGTTGAGTGAATAAAAACAATTTCAGCTTTTTCTTAAAACTCATAACATTACTCTCCGAGACCAGAAAAAAAGGTAAATCATTCCATGCCAGCATTGCTCTGTAATGCATTGTTTTCTGTTTAAGATTAGTTCTACATCGGGGCAACACAAACCGGCCTTCCGACGACTGTCGAGTGAAATAATGAGTATCTGAAAAAAATTCTAAGGTCCTATACAATATCTCTGGTGTCTTTGTTGTTATGATGTTTTTGAAAAGACATATTAGTGAATATTGCACCCTACATCTGACACTTAACCAAGATAAACAATCATTCATTAATCTTACATTTGTTTGGTATGGGCATTGTAGGATTAAACGGGCTGCTTTATTTTGGGCCATCTGCAACCTATTCAGATTACTTTCTGTTGTACTGGACCAAATTACAGAACAATAATCTAAGTGTGATAGCACCAATGTCTGCACCACTTGCTTTAATAAACGATTAGACATTAATTTTCTGCAGCATTTAATCACGGCCATACCACTACCCATCTTTTTAACTATTTGATTTACCTGGTTGTTCCAGGACATTTGACTGTCTATGATAATTCCTAACAGTTTTACCTCCATTACTTGTTCAATCTCTGTGTCACCCAAAAATATTTGAAGCTTAGGTGCTTCTCTTAATGAATGTTTTGAACCTAGAACTATACATTTTGTTTTGCCCCTATTTAGATCCAGTTTATTTTGTTGCATCCATTTTTCTGTTAACTCTAATTCCTTATTTAGTATTTTAGTCAGTTCATCAGTTGTATATGCTGATGTATAGATTGTCAAATCATCAGCGTACACCGCAACAGTGGCATGATCCAATATCAAAGGAAAATCATTAATAAATATTGAAAACAAAAGCGGCCCCAAAGAACTTCCTTGTGGCACCCCACAGCTCACAGCTTTCAGCTCAGAATAACTACCATTGAAGTATACTGTACATTTCCTATCAGTCAAATAACTCTCAACCCATGCAACAGCAGATGGTTCAAAACCGTAACAGCGCAGCTTATTCAATAGCACACGGTGATCAAGAATGTCAAATGCTGCACTCAAATCAAGTAGTACTGAACCAACAATTTTTTTATCATCAATTTCCTTCATCCAATCGTCTGTCATCTGAGCGAGTGCTGTGGCTGTGGAGTGTCCTTTTTTGTATGCATGTTGATACACTGAATTCAGCCCATTTTCACAAAAATAACTTTGAATTTGATCATAAATTATTCGCTCCATTATTTTACTAAGGGCTGGCAATACACTGATTGGTCTACTATTCTTGCCCGAAAATGATTCTCTACTATTTTTTGGCAATGGTAAAATTTTTGCTACTTTCCATTCAGCAGGGCAAACACGTTTCTAAACTCAGGTTAATAATATGCGCAACAGGCTGAGCAATCAGATCAGCAACAGGTTTCAATAACTTCATATCAAGGTTGTCAACACCACAAGGTTTTTCTTTACTTGCTTGGAGTAATTTCAATATCGTCTCAGGTTGGATGCTTTCAAAAGTAAACTTACACAATTTATTATACATTATTTTGTCTCTTATCAGTTTACTAGAAAATCCATCATCTTCACCATTAGATTGTAGATCCTTGCGCATGTTTAAAATTTTATTAGTAAAATAACTACTGAGATAATTTGCAATATCACATGGCTTAGTAAAAAACTGTCCATCTCCTTCTAAAAAATGTGGTGTTGATCTCCCTTTTCTGCCCATTACTTCGTTAAGTGCACTCCAGATTTTCCTACTATCTAATTTAGCACAGACAATTTTATTTTGATAATACTGTCTCTTCTTTATCTTATTCAATTTTGTTACATGATTCCTTAATCTGCGATAAATAGCCCACTGTTGTGCATCTCCTGATCTGATTGCTTCAGTTTTGGCGCGATTTCTTTCTGTCATATTATCTCTAAGTTCTTTGTCCAACCATGGTGCTTTGACATTTCTCACTGTGAGCTTCCTTATTGGTGCATGTCTATCAATAATTTACAATAACAAACCATTAAACACATTTAAGGCCCTACTGGAATCTTGTTCCTGAAAGACAGTGGACCAATCAATTTTACTAACATCATTATAGTACAAACTCTCATCAAAGTATCGATACATTCTCTGTAAAATAATTTTCTGACCTGCTTTTGGTACTTTAGTCTTTCTTCCTATTGCCACTAAATTGTGGTCACTGCAACCTACAGGAATTGATATAGCCTTTGAACACAAGTCAGCAGCACTTGTAAAAATTAAATCAATGCATGTAGATGATTTCAAGCCATCAGCCCTATAGCAGATTCTGGTTGGATTCCTAATTACTTGTGTCAAATTACACGTGTTTGCACAGGAAAACAGTTTAGATCTAAGTGCACAGGATTTTACACCCCAGTCAATATTCAAGTCACCCAAAAAATACACTTCATTATTTAAATCACAAACCCTGTCCAACATATCACATATTAAATCAAGATACATTACATTGGCATCCGGTGGTCTGTAACAACACCCGATTAATAGTGATCTTAGATGAGGTAATTGGATTTGTAACCACATTACTTCTACACCAACTGTCCTTAAATCCTCCCTCACCTTCACTGGAATGTGACTCTGAACATACATTGCGACTCCTCCCCCATTTATATTCCTGTCTAATCTATAAATATTATATCCATCAATATTTAGTAAAGTATCATTTATTGTGGAATCCAAATGCGTTTCCGAAATTGCCATTATGTGCAAATCCTGCTCTAAGATCATTTCTGAGATATCCTGTATTTTGTTCTTTAAACTGCAGATATTTAAATGAGCTATCTTTAATCCCTTACTCGGTAATTTCAAGTTACCATGCTTCATATTTTTCAATAATCTTCCTTTAATAAAGATAAATCAGTCATTGTCATTTCAGAGCCAACCTTTGAGCTACATACAACAAACTTACAACCACTAACAACATCAATCATTCTTTCACACCCACATACAATCCCCACACACACTTTACCGAAATACACCCACAAAGACAGTCTCATACATCCACACTCACACACACACGCTGCTGAAAAACACATTGTTTGAGTTTAACAGGACTACGCCATCACTCACTAATCAAAAACAAATTCAAGTGGCCACTCACTTTTAGATATAGTCTAATTCAACAAACAAAACAAAAGAAAGAGTTTAAACAAAAAATAAATAACTTTAACTTGATAATTGAAAATCACTGAACTATCCATTATTCAGGTACAATTCTTATAGTTCATTTTCATATTCATAAGTCCAGTCCATTTACCTTGTTCTGTACCGTTCAATCAGTTCATTTTCCATTCATGAGTCCAGTCCATTCACCTTGTTCTTCATAGCCCTGGCTCTATCACCTCATTCCAGTAGGCCTCTGCTTGTAGATGATCCGTGAATTTTTTGGATTCATCTTTGAAAGTTATTATCAGTGTCGCTGTGTGAATGATCCCGTTCTTCACCCCTGCTTTCCACAGTTTCTCTCTTACAGCATGAAAGCGTGCCCTCCTTTTCGCCATCATCTCTGTAAGGTCAGGGGTGATTCGCAGCTTCATCCCGCTGGCCTCAAATGTGCGTTCTTTCTTTGCTATTTCAATAACCTCCTCCTTCACCTTATACCGCAGCAGTTTGACAATCATGGTCCTGCTTCCTTGTCTCCCCGTAGGTCCAACTCTGTGTGCGACTTCAACCTCCGGATCCAATGTGACTTTATCCTTAAACGTTTCCCTCAGGAGATCGGCCATATATTTCGTTGGATGTCCCTTCTCAACATCTTTAGTTAGTCCATGAACACGGATGTTACACTTTCTCGAAAACCTTTCCAATCTCTCGGCCTTCTCTTTTATTTCATCATTTTCCTTACGAAGCAGTTCATTTGATTTCTCAAGTGTAGAAATCCGACTGTCCATTTTACTTAGTGCGTCCTCCACATCTCCAAGTTTATTGCTACACACAGTTATGTCATTTTTCAAATCATTCAGCTGCGGTTGTAGTGTGTTAATTACTTCTCTTATTTCTTCTCTTATTATAGAGCGAATCAAAGACGGTAAATCTTGTTGTCGTTCTTCTTTACCTGCCATGCTCTCAGCAGTCACCACCTGTTGATCGTCAGCTGTGCTTTGTTCAGCCTGTGCTTTCTTAGTCACGTTCCGTGTTCTTGGATTTTGAGACATTGACACGGTTGTCCAGACGTCAAAATGAACCTCTTCACATTATCCGTTAATGTAATTAACTTAATTTTTCCAGAATTACTTAATTTAGGAGTTTTGCCACATTTTATCTCAACTTGGCGTCTCCCCCCGCAGCGCTCTCAGCTCCTGCTCTCGCGCATGCTCCACACAGGGAGATGTTGGGGAGGGAGTGGGGTGCTGATGTGATGATGGGTGAAGATCTTCAGTTCACAAAACAATCCTGGAGTTTCAGCAGAAAACAGGGTTGCAGCTAATGTAAACATGGCGTCGATGTATTGCGAGACTTCGTATATCTATTAATGGATGCATCATGCACGTATTGTGAGATATATGAAGTCTTGCTGCATTAGCTGCAACCCTGTTTTCTGCTGAAACTCCAGGATTGTTTTGTGAACTGAAGATCTTCACCCATCATCACATCAGCATAGGAGTGAGTACATATTGAGTGGATTATTATTCTGGGGTGGAATATCGCTTTAAGTTTTAGTTTTTTCTTCTTTAGACAAACTTGAATCTGAGTTTCAGAAACTCAAAAATATGTATCTCAAAAATTGGTCACAGTGAGCTGTGAACCTGATTTGTCATTATTTTGGTGCCTGAAAATTAAATGTTTTATTTTCAAATACAACTTTTTTTTATTTCTAAAACTCAACGATTTTTAGATTTAAGAAGTTTATCCAAAGAAGAAATGTTTTATTTATTTTTTTATTAATGAATTATATCAACAGAGATTCATCGTTAAGGCAAAACTATTTTAAAATTTAAAAAAATGTAAAACAACAAAAACTGTTATTCATTTCTATATAATGTTTTGTTAAAGCCACAGGGAGCCTCTGGAGAGCAGCTCGGCAGGTTGCAGACCCCCGACATCGTCTCACATATACAACGGGTCCTTTGAAGGGAACCAGAACGTTGATGTCGCCCTGGAAACTTGTAGCACATGTGAAGCTGCGTAGCAACAGAATCCAGGTCTGAATTCAGAGTCTC
>JAJHUR010140143.1:0-34447 GCA_027495735.1 Lutjanus campechanus | reverse complement strand
TTTTTATTTAAGAAGATGTAAAGGATGTACCTTCTGTTTAAAGCAATCTACAAACTTCATGTAGAGTTGTAGTTTCTTTCCCAGCTCCTCAAAAGCCCTCGGCCTGTCCTCGTGCTCTCTGTGCCGGTCCTGAATCGGTTGACCCAACCTCTGCAAAGTAACAGTTAATGACATGTAATAACAGTTGTAATAATCTTTGACATTGACTAATAAGTATCAGCATATAAAGTTCACATATAATTACTTATGTCAAGACAATTATTTTTTACTTTAAAAAAAAAAAAAAAATATGTTTAAATATGCAAATGAGGCATTGTCTCATAAAACATGCACTGATTTGCATAATATCCCAGAACAAAAATCTTGACATTGGATAAAGTCAGGTTAAAAAATGCTGACATATTAGTGTCATATTTTTACAGAGGGCATTTGTGATATCTCTTTTTATCTCTCCATAAATTCTAGATGTTTTCTTTCAACTTGTCTGAGAGAAGAATGGAGGTAAGGAAGTATGGAAGCAAAATAGACCAAAATGTCAATTGCCCAGTGCAGGAAAAAAAAACAATGTTTTTGCCTGTAGTGTCTCAATTTAAAAAAAATCTTTTAACGACTCTTAGCCTCCGTAGGTGAATACAGCCTCTTCTAGTAGTTTATAAAAAATCCCATATGAAATTGAAATTGAAACCAAACCTTGAGTGCTTCTAGCTTCTCCTCATAGACCTGTTTGGGTTGGTCCTCTCCGTCCTCATACAGCCAGTTCTCTGTGTCCTCCAGCATCAGTGACAGCCGGTTACTGTCCTGTAATTAATGGACAAACATAAAGCAGATATTAAGTAAATACAGTAGTAGATCTTTTGCTTGGTACAACCTCTCAGTTATACTTGTGCTCCACTTTACAATGTCGGCATGACAGTTATCAGCAAAGGTATGTAGGACAGCAGCACTCACGTCCTCAGTGATATACTTCTCATAGATCCCACAGAGTTTGTCCCGCAAGTCGTACACATACTCCTCAACAGCGTTTTTGGCGTCATTTAGCTCTTTCACCTGTTTGTCCTGGATAATCATCTGACGCTGTGAAAACAAAAACGCAAAAACAATGTCACAGAGGAGCCAAACAATAATAATCATTAGTGTACAATATAATGTTATCTAACTCACAAAGTAAAGAATCAGACAGTCAAGAAATTACATGTTAAAGAGTTATAAATTATCCTTATTCTTTTATCAATAAATATGTTAAAATGGATGTAATGACTCATAATATTTATGTCAAGAGATTTTTTTAGCTGCTAGATATTCTACTGACTGTACATTTGAAAAACATGTAGCCATACATGTACCTGAAGGCCTAATGATATGGACATAAATAATGCACAGTGCACAATAAATACTGGGGCCAGTAAATTATCAGCCAATAAAGGGAAATTTATATTGTTATTTATTATTCTGATTATTAAATTAAAGCCAATAAGTATCAGCTACATTAGTGTCTGATTTGGCAGATAATGTCAAAGTATTTCATTTGAATTCTCAGACAAAATGCTCTATAAAAGCCAAACTATATTTGTGAAGTTCTTTCATAAACTTTATTGGAAAAATAAATTAAAATTTGAAAAGTCAGAACTGTTCTTTTGATGTCAGTTAGATTTTGGTTCTGTCAGAGCTATGGCATATGAACTCCTCCATCTATGTTCACTAAATCTTAACTTTTGTTACCCTCAAGCGTGCATAAACTACAGGTTACATGAACTTCTTTTTCAAATACAAAAATTTTAAATTATTGGTTAACTTATCGGTATCAGCCATGAGAAGCAGGTAATTATCACTTGTCAGTACTGGTCGAAGAAAATCCATATTGTGCATCCCTACATAAATTGTCCTGTCTACCTAAAATCAAGGCATTTGGTCAGAAGAAATTTATTCATGAGAAACAAGGGAAAATATGCAGAACAAGTAATTCCCCTAAAATGGTGCTGGCACAGATTAGACCAATCAATAAGCATTAAGCAAACACTGTGGCTTCTTTGTCAGCCAATCAGTGTTTTAAAAAGGCCAGAATGGAACAACGACAATAACAAGACTAAGTCACTATGCAAACAATCACAGACCACAACACGACGAGTCTAGATCATGCACATCAGGTTTTAAATCTACTCCATCCGTTAGCGGTCAGCTAATCAGAATTTCAATCAGACCGTGACTCAGCTTTTTCAAAGGTCAGCAGGAGCACTCACCTCATACTCCACAAAGTCATTAAGGACATCGCTGTCGAGCTGTCGAATGTTGTTGGCCATGATGGGCAGATCAATACTCTTCACCTTGACTTTGGGCTTGCTTCCCCCTGCTGCTGGGTCCTGCTTCTCCCCCGCTGCCCCCTCCTGGATTTAGAAACCAGAAAACCACTCAGTCTTTCAGTTGTAGTCCATATATATACGTTTTTAGTTTTTAATTCAATACTAATATATTTTTCAGCATAATTACACTGATTTTATGTTATTCCTGTAGAATTGCATCAATATGCACTATTTACATCAAGCTAATATCTTAGATGACTTTTGTGAACATTTGTTCTCTGTTTCTAGTCTGCAACATGATACCACTGTCATATCTGTTATAGAAGAAAAGTATGGGGGTCATTTTCTAAAAACGTTCGTTCGTTATCTCAAGATAGACCTGTATCAGAGGCTAAATGTGTATTGCACCATCACAATTTACATCTGTAAAATATCAATGCTGCCGGAAATGCAGCAAGAAAACACAGAAGGATACTTGTACTGGCTTAAACAAAACATTAGCGCATCCCTTACTTAAAAGTCAAACTGACCTTACTGCTGGAACTGTTGTCCTCGTTCGGCTGGTCCCCCTGGCTTTGGCCTTCCTGATCCACCTGCATTTTGGTCTAAGACAAAATACAAATTCAGCTATTTTATCCAAGCCAGATTAGATATAAATGACAACATTATCTTATATTTTAGTTTTAATGAAATGAGAAACATAACTGTCACTGTACATTAGACAAATGTAAAGGTATTATCTTCTAAACCATAATTATTTCAGACACATAATAAACCTACTATAAACAAAACAGTGAAACCTTAGAATATAGCACATGCTGCAAATGATTTGATGTTAGGTTATGGAAGAGAGACTTTTTAATCAATAACTAATCCACACACTATATAACATATCTGGAATCAACTAAATGAGGCTGTTTAAAAGCACAAGATTTTAGATACATTATCCATGAGACCACCACAGAGCAGAGCTTCATATTCCAACTACACGTGGTTGTAATAAAGTTTCTTTTAACGCCTCCTTGATTAAAAGAGCTGGGATGTCCTCAGGGACAAAAATTAGTGGGAGACAGGCTTCAAAAAAGTCAGGGGCTGAGCAAAGTCATCACAACTCATCATCTGGAGATCCTGAATGCCTGTACCAAACTTCATGGATCTCCATTCGATAGTTAAAAAATGTTTGGGTAGGAGTGCTTCCTGGCTAGTGACGTGTACACAAAAATCTCAAAACTCAAGACACTCCCTATTAAAAAATAAAATATCTTTATTGCCATTTTCCATATGTAAAATCTATTTTGAAATTAATATGCTCTTGACAGACAAACAAAAAAAGACAACTACAAACTACATAATAGAGGTCTTTATTTTCATTCTCTCTTAATTTTATGTTGTGTTTACATTGTATGTTTGTTTGTATGTTCTGTACTTTGTTACTATACATTTTCAAAAAGACATAAATGCAGTTTTAAAAAATAAAATGTCTTCATTATCACCTCATGGTCATGTTAGGCCCTAAAACAAACTCTAACAGGTTTCAGCATCAAGCCTAGGACCCTCTGACCAAGACTTGCTGCTGAAATGCATCAAAATCCATCCACTAGTTGTTGAAAAAAATCATCATACCTGGTCCTCTGGCCTGCCTTCATTCTGCACCATTGGCTCTGAGTCAATTTGCATGTCCTCTCCCTCTCCTTTCTGCTTCTCGATCAGAGAGGCGCTGGACACGCTGAAGATGCCGTGGACGTTAACTCGCACTTTGACCTTCACTTTAGAGCTGTCTCCATCTGGCTGGGGAACCACATTCTGGACAGAGAAACATCCTGGTGACAGATGGAAACAAAATGAGCGGTTTGTTAAAGAGCTTCAATTACAGCACAGACCCTCGACAAATTCCCTTAACAGACAGGTGAGCAAACTGATATCCCACCTGAGAGTGCATAACCCACCCACATGCACACACACATGCATATGCAGATGCTGATGGTGTTTGGCTGCCTCATTAGGACCCATCTGTGGACGACTGTGCCTGATTCCTAATTCCCATCCAGGATGTAGATCCCTATAGGGACTCAGCCACAAATGGGTCACCCATAAAACTACTTACAACACATGCATCAGTCACCTTTCTTGTTGCAGACCAGATACCTGCATAGTTTTACACCCTAAAATCTGTGGATCAGTGTCTCAAGGATTCAGAGGGCAAAATGTGCAGACTTACCTATCCTGTGGTCTGGGTAGGGGAGCTCTTGAGGGCTGCTGTAGAAGGCTTCAAGGTCAAAGGGTTCCTTCTTGTGAAAGGTGATCACTTTGGAAAATGGAGCAGCGTGATTCTTACTGAACACCTCACACTCTCTGTGACAAAACACAGGAAGAAAAAAAATAGCAAAGTCAGGCTGTTGAAACACAGTCAGCAAGTACTGTCTCTTCAAGCCAGCTGACCTAGCTTTATTTACCGCATAGAAGAATGACTTCAGGGAAATATAGTGTCTTGTTTTACGTAGTGTTGCTGCCTTATGAGGCTAATTAAGGTGTTAAAGGGGTCATTTGTTTTTTTTAAATGTGGTTGTGTGAGTTACTTCTCCATAGTCAGTGTATTAGCTACATGAGAACCAGCATGGAGGCTCAGCAATCTACTGCTGTGGACGGAGTCAACAACAAAAGGTATTTTGGCCATCTAACAAAAAGGTCAAAATATATTTAGAATATTTTCACAGCTTTACTTTGCTGTCAGACAACAGTTTTGATGGGAAACTGTTTTTTTTTTACAGCTAAATATTGCTCACTCCAAACCAGCCAAACTCCATGGGTGAAATCAGTCATTTTACCTCGCAGAACATGGGAGTCGCGTCGATCTCTTAGTTTGTTTGTGTTATTGTGTGACTTTGGTGTTTTAAAAGGATAGTCCAGATTCACCAAAGCCACACAATAACACAAACAAACTAACCAATCGGGGCAGCAGTAGACCAGCAACTTCTGTGTTCTGTGGGGTTAAATTACTGATTTCAACCATGGAGTCTAGTTGGTTTGTAGAGAGGAATATTTGCAGTTGCAGTTTTGCATCAGATGATGGCAAGAGAAAGTCGTAAAAATATTCTAAACATTGTATACTTAAAATGATATTGATTTTTTTTTTAGTTGGAGCTTTTTTAAGTGGCAAAAATAACTTGTTGCTGACCGTGTACACAGTAGTACACTGAGCTTCCTTCACCGGTACTCCCGCTGCTTCTCCAAACTGGAGACATGCCATCACCACCTACTGTAGGTGGTGCACTGAATGTGAATACGTACCTCATACAACCCCACATTAAAAAATCCTAACTATCCCCTTAAAATGCCCTTACCCCAGTCCATCCTCTGTTGGTGACTTCCAGCGGAGAGTAATCGGAAAGGGAACCACGTCAGTGATGGAGAATTCACGCACCTTAAATGCTGGGGACAAAATCGCACACTACACCCAAACAATCAGCACACACACCAAAACAAACACATTCACTGCATTATATTTTATGAACTAGAGAATATTTTAACAGTACATCGAGACAGAAGGCATTATTGAAGTCAGACCTGAAGTGCACAGCCTCTAGCGACAGCCTCGTCTGCGTTGAGCGTGGTGCTGACATCTTTGCCGAAGAACTTGCTGATTCTCTCCTTTATAGCTGGGATTCTCGTGGCCCCTCCAATAACCTCCACTGCATAGATATCATCCCGGCTCAGCTCTGCCACAAAATACACACAGGAATAAGTGGATTCTTCCCTCGTGTGGTATTCAAACAACATACCTTCATAAATTCAACCAAGTTTAAGGGACATACTTGATTGTTCAAGGACTGCTTTCAGTGGCATCTCGACTCTCCCCAGATATTGAGCACACATTTCTTCAAAATGGTTCCTGTGGAGTACAAACAAAGAAGAAATAACATTTATAATGCTGAATTTCCTCCTCAGAGATGCATGATTAAGGAGTAAAATGTGCACCTGCTCATCCTGCTGGAAACGTCAATGTCATTCATGAAGCACTCTATGTTCAGAGGCAGGTCGGAGGAGTTGGCACTCATCAACTTCTTCAGTTTCTCGCACTCCTGGTGCAGCCGCAGCAGAGCCCGTGGGTTGTCCCTCACATTGAGCTTGTACTTCCCTTTAAACTCCTCACAGAAGTAATCTACCAATGCCTCGTCAAAATTTCGCCCGCCAAGGTATGGGTCAAACGCGGTGGCGAGGACCTGATGAAGCAGAATTGACAATGATGTTGGAGCTCAAAGGTACAGGGGCAGGTGTGGTTCGAGACTGGACAAAGGTGAAAGGCTAACCTTGAGTCTGCCTTTGTTGAAGGCAGTGATGGAGACCTGGAATGATGAATGTCCCATGTCCACAAATACCACGTTTCTTGGCCTCTCCTCTGGAGTAGGAAGGTCCTGTTTGTAGATCCCATAGGCCAACGCCACTTTTCATAAGAAAGACATATACTGTCACATTTGATTGAGTTATAAACTACACTATCTAAATGAATGTTGTATATTTTTTCAATACAGTATTGTATCTTAAAGGACCAGTGTGCAGGATTAGTGGCATCTAGCAATGAGCTTGCAGATTACAAACAAATTGTCTCCCCTTCCTTGTCTGGGATAACCTACAGTGGCTGCAAAAAATGCTAAAGGCTTTATCTAGAGCTAGTGTTTGGTTTATCTGTTCGTCACTACTGTATTAAAATGGTGATGCCATCAATAGATATGAACAGTTCATTATAAGGCAACGAAACACAAGAATACTTAATTTTCAAATGATGATACACTGTAGTAGAGGAAGAACTTTACTTGAGAAGAAGTAAAAATACCGCAGTTTAAAGCAAGTAAGTCCTGAATTTGAAATCATACTTGAGTAAAAGTACATGAGTATTTTAAGTATCAAAAGTAAAAGTTGTCACTTTCAAAATGGAGCCTTTCAGGATGTTAATTTAAGGCCCTGAAAGATGGATTTTTTTTACACACCCTTTTGTACACAAGATTATAATTTGTACACACAAATTATTATGTGCAACAGGATAAAAAATAACTGTTTAAGGATTTGAGGGGCTCTCCTGTTAGTTTTTTGGCAATTTACAACAGTATCAGTCTTTTCAGTACATGATAAACTCATGTAAATCCCAGAAGAGTGTTGCACAACTCCTGCCCAAGCCAGTCAAATCAGTTCAATGACTGAAAACACCTGTCTAATCTAATACAATGCGTCATTATTAATAGCTGATTGCATGTTCTGTATGTAAGTTCAAAGTAAATATAGCAGTTAAATAAATGTACTGAAGTTAAAAAAAGAACAATATTTCCTTCTACACACTGTAATACATTTAATTTGCCACATTTATGATGTAGGCTAAAATTTTATATATTCTTTTCCTAATAAATACTAATAAAAACAATGAGATGGCCCATTGACTCTGACTAAAAGCATTTATTTCTCATTTATAATCCATTTTTAATAACAAATGTCAAGATAATACAAGGTGATGTTGAAATGGTAGTAAAAGTGGTCGTTTATGCACAATTAACTCAGAAACAAAGTTTGGGAAACACTGGTCTAAACTATGCACATCTGTATTTTACTATAATGTGACCTTGTCAAAGGTTGGTGCCATTCAAAAACACGGAAGCTGAGCAAACACTGACCTGCAGTCGTATCATTAATTAGCCGTAAACAGTTCAACCCTGCAATTTGAGTTGCGTCAAACACTGATCGTCTTTCAGCATCTGTGAAAAAACTCGGGACCTGTAGAAGAGAGCACAGATCAATACGTTTCATTGAACCACTTGGTGAATCACATTACATTAATGGTCCTCTGTAATGTTTTCATCACTCACAGAGATCACACAGTCCACTACTGGCTTCTTCAGAGCATTCTCTGACGTCTCCTTCAGCTTGTTGAGCAGCATCCCTGTGATCTGCTCGACTGTGAACACTTTGTCCTCATCCAAATAACGCACCTGTAAACACGATACAATTAGGACGTCCCAGGCTAATTAATAGCTAGAGAGTAAGGCATGTGAAGCATGAAGTCAATAAGTTGATTGGGGATGAATTACACGGTAAAAATCTGTGCATCTCAGTCACTTATCAGGCTCAGCATCGTGGCTGAATTAAAAGAACAAAGGTGTGCAATGACAGCAGAGAATGGTGAGGGTCAGAGAGAAAGGGGGATAAAACAGAAAGCAGTGAGGAGGAACGTGCTGGAAGTTTGTTCAGTGCTTCACCTTAATTCCAGCGTTTCCATTGGCCAGTTTATGTAAGCTGTAAGGCAGTTTGTTTTTTTCCGCTTGGACAAACGGGTCATCAAATGCTCTGCCGTGGAACTTTTTGAAGCCATGGACTGAATTTTTGAAGTTTGTTATGACCTAAAATGAGAAGATACATCTTTTGTAATTCTGAATTGTAAAGATGATAATTTAAAAGATAACAATTACAACTTATGTCATAATTTCAGTGTGTAATGTTGCTTTTGGTACAGAAATGAGACAAACTGCCATGGATGATCTTACTTGACTTTTGGCTGCATTTCCAATCATGCGGTTTTTGGAGGCCAAAGACACACAAGCCCTTGATGGAAGACAAACATATCAGCAAAATTAGGAAGGAGGCTACAACAGAAATAATCCCGTTAACAGATGTGGCAGACGACGAGGCAGAACTGTAATTGACTGACTGGTGCAGACAGAATCAAATGTCGAGCGCGGAGAGGCAGAGATTTCGATTAAGGAAATTTCACAAGGGAGTCTGAGGAAAAGCTACTAAAACTAGGGCAGTGAGACAGGGCAGTTCACCTTCAAAAAGTAAGCTCATTCTGCAGCCTGTCCAAAAAACACATCATCTCTGTCATTTAACTCTTCTTTTAACAGACAAGTAGGGCTACAACTAACAATTATTTCCATGATAAAACGTTTAGTCTATAAAATGTTAAAAAATGTTCACAATAAATCCTCACATTTAAGAAACTGGAACCACCATTTTTTCTTGAAAATTTACTGAAATAATTCATCGATTATCAAAGCAGTTAGTAACAAATTTTCTTCCAGTCTACTAGTTGATAAATTGTTGCTAGGGCTGCAACTATAATTTTCATTATCAATTAACCTGTCAATCATTTTCTCGATTGATCCAACAGGCGTTGGTAAAAAATGTTGATCAGTCTTTCCCAAAGCCATCAAAGTCTTGTTTTGTCCACAACCTAAAGATATTCAGTTTTTTGTGAAAATTAAGACATGTTTGTCTCAAAATGTCACAGAAGGATTAATCAATTATCAAAACAGTTGGCACAGCTGACAACTAATTGGTTAATCGACTAATTGTTCGTAGCTCTACAGACAACCAGTAAACAATAGTTTTTAGTGTCAAGGATGAATGCTATAGGGATCCATTTCACATTGGCTGGTAGTGACAAGTCACTCCCTGGTTTCACCTTGCTACAAAAATATCCCCATTCACTTAAAGGTGCAATGCTCATTCTGCTTCCCAGCTGCACATCCCTGTTTGCAGGATGCTGCAGCAGATGTACTCCACTTAGCCCGCTATATATCCCTACAGTCAGAAACCCACATTTCTTAGTTTTGAAACATTAATTCATTAAATCCTCTATAAATAAAATAATTTCACTATTATGACACAAAGTGCGATTTAATTCCCTTTCATCTCTGTAGACGTTAAGGATGTAGCTTTTTTTGGCAGGCCTTAATAGACGCACTATCGTCATGTCATGTCACAGCCTATTAATTTTCATTTAGAGCACACAGTGCACTAACATGCTATAGAACCTAATGTCTTCTTTAAGTAACTTATCATATGAACTCTGTGGCGCACTGTGCAGCACTATGTCCTTATCAGTGGACATGTCAGCTGTCTGTAATAGGAAAGGGTCCTTTGACATGCAACATTTTGACCTAACCTGCTGTGACGGTGAATAAACCAGTAGTTACAGGCCTCATCACATCCACCACCACTACCCTTGCTCCGCCAGTGCGCCTCCAGTCGCAAACATTGCGTAACAAACTCACATCCACACCACATTTCACGGTGATGATGATGCCTGTCAATGTTTATACTTACGGTGTGCATCTGTCACTGTATTCATTGGTGATGGTTTCAATGCCGCCGCTCCTGGCCACGGCGATGTAACAGTTTTGGAAACCCACATCAATGCCTACCACTGACATGATGAGCGCTCTACAATTCACCTTTTCCAAGTTATCCGCCGCAACGACCGCACTTGACACCTATGAGAAAAATATATAGGCTATATATGGAGGTGTCTTCTAAAATAAAATATAACTGAGCGTGTCCTCTGCTCTGGAAATATTCGAGAAACCTAGCCGAGCTGAATTACTAGCTGTTATGTAAGTCAAGCTGTTTATAGCAAACTCATTCAGAGTAATCCCAGAGAGCAATGATGTCCAGAGCGGATTCTCCCACTCCAAGGCGGCCCTAACATCACCCAGCGGCTCTGACAGACTGAAGCGCTTAAACCCGCCCCCTCACGTCTGTGATTGGTTGCGTCCCACCCGTTGTCCATACGTGATTGGTGCGAAAACCAATCGATAACAGAAAACTCTAGAACTCCCTGGAAGGGGGACCGTAGAGCTGGACGTGTGTAGAAGGAAACCCCAGATCCGCGAAAGATCTCGCGATAGTGATCATTTAAACCCAAATCATGATGTTTCCCTAACCCTATCCAAGTATTTTCTGTCCCTACACCTACAAATATTTTAACCATAACGCTGTCACAGCATAAACATAATAGATTTGCTCAACGTGTACAATAAATAAACAACACGTACAAATCTCGCGAGAGTCTCCAAATCTGGGGTTCCCTTCTAGTTCTATGAACGACTAAAGAACACGTCACAAGCAGCGGCTTAACGGATATGTTTGCCCTAAATTTAACCTGTCAGGTAGAGTTTCTCCATTCATTTGCTGCTGCATTGATGCGTGCACATCACTGTAATATCTATGAATTTAGCGTTGCACATATCTAATTAAAATCAGGAGCTTGCAAGAGGTGGCACACAGCTCGAAAGCAAGAGCTTCCTGAAAGGCTACGAGGAGGGAATTAAAAAAAAGTGGATTTTCAGTGACACAGGTGTGGTCAGGCGATATGATCAACTGCATCCGTACATTAACATGTAATAACAATGTAAATACGGACAGCCAACGCGCAAATAAAAAATGTTGTGACCATCCTGGTGTACACTCTTTGTTGAGTTTTTGTTGTGTATTATTGTGTTGTTGGAAAACATGCGATTGCCTTCGTGTGACCACGTGAGTGATTAAGTGTGATCAACGGACCTGCATCTTTTCCGCATTCAAACTCAAGTCTAAATCTAAACTGCACTTTATGCAGCAATTGCATTGTAACATGCCACTTGTATTGCAAAGCCAACATACCAAAGGCTTTTGAAAAGTTGGATAGAAATGAAAATATTGTTTTAATAATCTAATAATATTACAAGGACTTTTGGGAAAACCCTATGATATTTCGTCTTATTTTCAATTTACATGTGCTGTACAACTATAGGTTAATTGAAGATTGATTAAGGATTTCGGGTTCAAGATACTTTTCACCACATAGTTCTGTTATAATAAATTATAAAAATGTTCTGCAGTTTAAGAACAAGGTGAGTTCATTTTGTCACATTTGTTTGTGGTGTCCTAATTTTCACAGGTGGATGGTTGAAGGGACATTGAAGGAGAAATGGAAGGATATATGTATTCAGGCACAGTAAATGTTTGCTTGTGGATCATGGGTCACTTAACAGTGTTGCACCGAATAATAGATCTTTTTCATGGCAGCCATATTGATATGGCATAGTAGGGTAAACACAGGTGTTACTAATGATACTAATAAACATCCTCTTCTATTTAGTGTAGCAGAGCCCAGTGGCAGCACCCTGAGTCTGTTTGACCTGAATGGAACAAAACCTAAATAGAAGCATCGGTAACATCTGTGTTTGGCATACTATTTAATTTAAAAATGGCTGCTGCAAAAGAAATCCATTCAGATCCTGGACTTGAAACTCCTACACATTAACTGTATACCAACACAGGTGTTTTTAGTCAATCCTCTGTGTGGATGTGTACAGGCTGTGCTTGGTTGGCATATTCCTGACTCATTTGATAGCTTTGCTGCATCTGTTAGAGCAGGACCACTTGACATGTCACAGTAGAAAAAACATGGGTGTAAATAATACAATGAATGATGGCTGGAATTCCATTCAGCTGCTTGTTTATGAGTGCTGGTGTTGTGCATGTTGACTCATTGGAAAAACTCTGCTAAGCTAAATGGAAAGGAACCTTAACTAGTAGTGTTGGTAAACCCCCCCCCCCCCAAAAAAAAAACCCAACAACTTTTCAGTAATTTGAATAGTTATAATTAAATACGTCCATAACATGTAAAGAGCATTTTAATGTTAATGTTGGTCAATTGCAGAGCTAATTTCAACTACTGTCTCTACTAGTGGGCAGTATCATTTTTAACAAGACACCATATGTTATTAAGATGAACATATGTTTGGCAAAATCTTCATCTAAAGCTGTAGATATCCAATAAACATATAAAGTACAATATTTCTGTCTAAAGTGAAGTGGAGAAGAAACAGAAAGTAGTAGAAAATGGAAACCTCTAACCTCTAAATTGTAATGAATGGCTCTGCACAGCTGCACCAACACAGGTGATTTCACTTCTGGCTGATTACTGTAGCCCTGTGTAGATGTGAACAATTCATTCTGATCTGCATTAATGTGGGACAAATTACAGCATAATTGTTTTTATTAGTTCTGAAAATTTGATGAAAAGTACTTTATTTTCACTTTCTTATGAGTGTGCTTTTTTCAGACTGAGGAGAGTTTGTTCAGACAGCGCAAGCACTATGGCATGTATTTTGACTCCAACAGATTTCAGTTGACAATAACTGATTATATTTAAGATGTCTGCAAAAACAGTTTGATTAGTCATAATTACAGTGTTACCAGACAGTTAATTCAAGATATATGTAATCACAATCTGAGTAGTAAGAACAGTGAATCTGTTTACGCCTGGCGTTAATAATTGTCTTGGGTGATGGGTGAAATTGGCAAGATATGATCATGCATATCTTCAGTAGTGGAGAAAGTATTCAGATCCTTTACTTGAGTAAAAGTACTGTACCTCACTGTAAAAATGCTCTGTTACAAGTAAAATTGCATTGAAAATCAGTAAAGTTATGTGAATATAGTCTGGAAAATGTAAATTCAAATTAAAAGTTCTCTGTGCAGTAAAATACCCCTTGTGAGTGTTATAACATAAAAGTAGGATTTTAGTGTTGTAGTTGATTGATTAATAGTACTAATTATGAAGAAAAGAATACATTTTTATTTATGAATTAGTCTGGCGATGCCAGGCTACTCAAAAAGGATTGGAAGGATTGAAAGGATTAAAAATAATTATACGGAAAAGGAGCAAATCATCATATTTGAGAAGCTGGAAATATTTTATATGAAAAATGAATGAAAAGAGAGTTGCCAATGAATTTTCTGCTAAGTGACTAATTGATTAATCAACTAATTATTTCAATGGTAGCCTACTTGAATAAACTGGTAGTTTAACAAAGCATATTTCATAAGCTCTCTTTTTCTGTTTTGTGTAAAAATCATTTGTAAGGTAAATCTGTCAGAAAAATGTAGTGAATCGAAAAGTAAATATTTCCAACTGAGCAAGTAGTGGAGTAGAAGTTAAAAATGGCAGAAAATGTAAATACTATTTTATTCTATAGTATGAGTAAAGGTACTTAGTTACATTCCACCACTGGATATCTTGAGTGTGAAATCCTTTCTTATTATAAAATGGCTTGTCATTAACACAGTGGTTGTGGGCTGGTTCGATTTCACTTTCACTCAAAGACATGTCCTTGTTTCTTTGATGAGGACCAGATGGACTGAATGTTACTACATGTTTGTACTCAGTTCGAGGGGCCTGGGTTGTGTCTAGAAGGAAACCCTTGATTTGCGAAGCTCTCGCGAGATTTGTACACGTCGTTTCTTCAGTAAGCACGTTGTACAAACTAATTATATTTTATAAAGTGACAACGCTTTGGTTAAGATTTGGGAAAGTTAGGGACAGAAAACACATGCTTAGAGTTATGGAAAGATCATGGTTTGGGTTGAAATGATCACTCTCGCGAGATTTTTCGCGGGTCTGGGTTTCCCTTCTAGACACGACCATTTCGAGGGGCCTGAGCGAGAACAGGAAGTGGTAGTTGAACAAGCTGAGCTAGTAGCCAGCTAGTTGTAGTCAGGTAGGTTAGCTTGCCATTTAACTCCGTAGTCACAATGGGACTGTTCGGCAGAACACAGGAGAGACCACCAAAAGAGCTGGTGAGTACTGCCTACTGAACATCAGGACTGTCTTTGAGAGTTTTGTCCGTAGTCAAAACACAAACGAGAGCGCCTTTAGCTAACCTTGCTAACGTTAGCTAGCTGTCAGTTTAAGTCAGCTAAGTTCGGCCAATCTGTTGCTACTTCTCACTAACTGAACAGCTGACGTTAGTGTAGTTAAAAATAGGCCTACAGTCCCCGTAATAGTATCAAGCGTTGAACTGTATTATTTGTACCATATTTGATGTTTTACATTTGTATGTCCCATTAACCGATCTTATTATGGTTTCTGTACTGGAGTGCTAGCTACTTAGCATACAAGCTAACACTATCCTGCTGTCAGTCGCTTCAATGTAAACAAACCCTGATTTGCTCGTTGAAGCTGGCACCCTGATCGGTTACAGTATATCTGTTCAAAGTTATACAGTGTTACATGTAAAGCTATACTGAAATAGGCATCACGAACTTACTGTAACCGTTATAATGTCAGTGCAGTTTGTAATGGCAGTTTATCATTTCAGGTCACTGAGTGGTCTTCAAAAATCAGGAAGGAAATGAGAGTGATTGACAGACAAATTCGAGGTAAGCATCTGGCAAATAATCTCAAAAATAATCTTGACATAGTATTTCATTCGAATTTACTTTAAATTATTTTTGTAAGAACATGCCCAAAGTGTTACATATGTGTCAAATGGACAAAGCATACACTTTAAAGAGAATAAAATACAAAAAGAAAGAAAGGAAAAAAACAATGGGAGGCTCAATCTTTTAAACAATACTTACACAGACACATTCATATCAACCCACAATGGTTCTGCCCTCAGAGGAAATGAAAATTGTTTTAAATAGAATAGAAGATGTGCCCTTAACATGAGTATGTTGCTCATATACAAAATCAAGCCAGTTGACACATGGGTAAGCCATTTTGAACATTTTTCATCAAGATTATCAACTTCAGTTCTTAGTTTAAATGTGATTCTCTCCATTGTGTACTAAGTTATTTCCTTGACTTATTGGTCAGATAAATATCAGATAAAATAATTCTTGAACACAAGTATAAATGGCTTTACACCATGGGCAGTGACTCACAAAGATGGAAAATTTGTGTTGTTGCATAGTTTTATTCCACAGTTTAGTCAGTTAAGGGACTATGCCCTTTTGTTTCAGATATAGTATATAATTTGTTATTGTATCAATTTATTACACACTACTTTGATTTGATAAAAGTGCTATACTAATAAATTTACTATTACTTTAATATCATTATTACAATTAATGACCTAATTATATAAGTTACATTAGTTTTTGTGTTGTATGTAATCACATTCCCTTTTGTTTCAGATATTCAAAGGGAACAAGAAAAAGTTAAAAGATCCATCAAAGATGCTGCCAAAAAGGGCCAGAAGGATGTGTGTGTGATTCTTGCAAAGGAGATGATTCAGTCAAAACGAGCTGTCACAAAACTTTACGCTTCCAAAGCCCAAATGAACTCTGTGCTCCTCAGCATGAGGAATCAGCTTGGTGAGTTTGGGAGTGCAACACCTTGGTCATTAGCGAGGAGGAACTTTATCTGAAATTCTTTATTGTCATCAGTTGAGAGTTAACCTCTTTTATCATAAGACTTGATGCTCTGTTCTGCACTTTCTGTGAAGGAATTTTGTATTTTTGTGTTTCTAGCTGTACTGAAAGTAGCTGGGGCCATGCAGAAGAGCACAGAGGTGATGAAAGCCATGCAGAACCTCGTCAAAATCCCAGAGATCCAGGCCAGCATGAGGGAGCTATCAAAGGAGATGATGAAGGTGAGAGGCAATGTCTAGCATAAATTGATTTACTTATAATCACAGCAGTACTGCAACTGACTCCAAACACCGTCTACCACTTGCTTTCTAAGAAAAAGATGCTTAACCATGGGATCATGCTCACATATTCATCTTTCAGGCTGGCATCATTGAGGAAATGCTGGAAGATACATTTGAGAGCATGGACGATGAAGAGGATATGGAGGAGGCAGCAGAGGAGGAAGTTGACAAGATCCTCTTTGAGATTACAGCAGGTGAAAAGATTCGTTCAACTAAATCATCGCAATATATTGTTATATTCCTGTTTTGTTGTAGTGATTGACCAGTCAACCAGACCAATTATCTGACATTTCGAAATAATCTACATTGCGCAATGTATGCACTCACTGGGCAGATGAACAAAAAATGTCTGCATACACAACAAAGTTAGCACTCCCCCTTGTGAGTTTTGGGAAGGTGGTGAAAAAGTTTGTTTTGAGCCCTGCGCTATAAGCAGTATGATAAATTAGCACCAGCCAAATGCTGGTTAAATATGACAGTTGCTAGTAGATTTCAGACACAAAGCAATGATTCATTATTGTGTGGCTGGTGTATTTTAACATTTATCAGTCAGTGGCTGGTATGTTCACATTTCAAAAAAGTTAATATCCCACCCTGACTAAAACTCTTCATCCTGCTGTGTTTGCCAAAATTTCCACAGTCACCGGTAACTTTTCTAAATGTGAATGTGTTTCTCCTAAATGACTGCAAATCTAATCTAAAACTGTTACTGGCTAACAGTAAATATATATTATGTATACACATTATCATGTATAGAATAATGCAGTGGAATGATGTTGCATCTGACATACTTTACCTTGTTCCCCTTTAAATACCAGTCACATCCTGAAATCTATAGCAATAACCCAATCTGTTTTTCTATTTTATTAATTAATAAAAAATGCATCTAAAACAACATGTTACTGAATAAGATAACCATGTATATTAGATAGTAATGCACAAGGAATACGTGACTTTTCTTTGTTTTGATATCAGAATTATAAATCAGCCATCGGCCATGAAAAAAAATTGTACCTGCCAATCACATGGGTGCAACGGATGATAAAATGTATAACATTTTGTGTTGCTGAGTGGATCATTTTTCAGTCAGAAAAAAAAGAAAAACGGGGGTTAAGGGCGTGAGTTGTTATTCTAAAAAGTAACTTTGGCAGTAAAATGAATTTGATGGTTAAATTTAGTCTGAAGTTCTCATACGTGCTGAACGGTGAGGGTGAGCCTCCACAGACAGAATTATACAGCAAATGATTGATACTGAAATTCTGCTTCATGGTTGTGTTTGCTTCATCAGGTGCACTTGGCAAAGCACCAAGCAAAGTCACAGACGCCCTGCCTGAGACGGCGCCTGCTGGAGCCACTGCTGCTTCAGATGATGAGTCAGAGGAGGACATTGAAGAGATGCAGTCAAGATTGGCAGCTCTGAGGAGCTAAGGTGAACTGCCGCTGTTCTGTCATTCAGCTTGCGCACTCCAATAAGGACAATTCTGGTGGGAGTTTTACAGTACTGAGCATCCTCTCCGCTTCATATTATAATTATTATTTCACATAATCATTCGAGGTTAATTTTGTGCTATGACGTTTAATGTCTTTAAAAAGTTTTTTTTTTTTTTTTTATAGAATGTTTGGTCTACTCAACCAGAGGAAAGGTGTTCATGCTTTTTGTCTTTTTATTATCGGGGGTAACCCTTGGTAAGTCTTTATTATCCAAAGTCAAACAGAAGGTTTAAGGGCGTGTATATAATGTAAGTATGAAAAGCCTGCTGTGCCTACAGTGCTTCGTCATATTCTTCTGTCCTAAGTTATGGACTGGTGGTGGAGGTACTTGGGTATATGATCCAAACAAGTGAAGAAGTGTTAATGGAAGCCACACTGCACTTAAATCACACCCTAGATCACTATTCAGCAGTTGTTCTAATCTGTTAGAATACATTTTGTAAGCAACAGCTGTTATGTTTACTCAACCAGTCCACGTTATCTGAAACACTACAGGTGATGGGTGGATTTCTCTTTTGATAGTTACTTTTCTGTACAGTCAACATGTATCTGTTCTATGTATGATCATACATGTAAAGTACAGTCATTAGAAAAAATGCACGCATACTACCCTAACCCATTTTTTTTGCATTAACACTCAGCTTGTTAAATGTTTGACTTTGTATCACGATTGAGTTCCTTCTCAGCAGGAGGATGCAAAGGAAATGGAAAGGTTGGTTAGTGCAGAACCTATGTATTGTGGAAGTACTGTGTGTATAATTTTTCTATGTGGAAGGGGGAAAAAATAAGGAAATAAACTTTTAAGAACAAAGGTTGCCACTGGGAAGATTGTATTACACCTGTCTTTTTTTTCTCTCAGCATTGATGACATTAACTTACTGAATAAGGTCCATGTGCTGCCATCTAGACAACATCTTTTTCAGGGACATTCTTGCTGACAACTCCAACCCACATTCTGTTACAACAGCATGGCTTCATTTTAAAAGATTTGGGTACTAGACTGATCTTCCTGCAGTCCCGATTGGTCTTCCTTTGAAAATGTGTGGTGTATTATGAAGAGCAAAATACAATAACGGAAACCCTGAATTTTTGAGCACCTGAAGTCATATATGAAGCAAGGATGGGAAAGAATTTCACTTTCAAAACTTTTTACAAAACGATAAGTGTCCTCAGTTCTGAAAGATTTACTGAATGTGGTAAAGGTGATGTATCACAGTGGTAAACATGTCCATGTCTCAACTTTTTTGGAATGTGTTGCAGGCATCAAATTAAGATAGAGTGTATATTTACAACAACAGTTCAGCTTATCAGTTTGAACAGTAAACATCTCGTCTTTGTCCTGCATTCAGTTGAATATAGGTTGAAAGGAATTTGCAAATCATTGCATCCTGTTTTTATTTGTGTGTTACACAGCGTCTCAACTTTTTGGAATCAGGGTTGTAGTTTAAAGAAGAAATCCTGAAGTTAAGAATAGCATGGGAGTAGGTTTGCATAATATATTCCATATTTCTACTGTCAGGTACCATGTAAAGCATTCTACATAGATTTCAGAAGTGGCAGACTGGTCAGTAGAAATGTAGAGTGATCTTCCACAGTGGAAGATGAGGAAAAAACTCATTTCAATCTCAATTTCAAACCCTGATAACATAACAATGAAGACAAACTACTAGCTTTGTTCTGATCAGGAGTAAGCTTTTGGGAAATCTGAACCTGCCGGTTTGCAACAGCCCACTCAGCAGGTCAGAAACTGTACTGCACAGAGAATCTAGTTCTGGTGACAAAAAAACCTGTTTGACAGTCAAAACAGCTTGCTCAGCAGTTCTGAAACCAAACTGAACATTAAAGAGTTAAATGACCAAGAGTGCTGGCATTTTCTATTTAACCTGTGAGCTGATGAGAGTAGAATTGCATTACACTGATGTGTGGAGTCTGTTTTTTAAGAAGAAAAAGAAAAGTAAAGATTTTTGGCGGTGCTTTTTGGGTGCCCTTGTTTTGACACCAAACCTTGGCTTCAGAAATGGACAAAAGGATTAGATTTCTAGCAGCCACAGCCCTCCCTCAGCAGCTTTTTGCTGTACTGTAACAAAACCTTGCCTCTGTTCTCTGGCTTCAGTATGTAGGCCAGAGGCCGGACAAAACAAAGGTACTGTAGCTCTAATGGAGCAGGTGTTCTCATGTTCGGTGACCACAAGTTGAGAAATTGCATGTTCAGTCGTATTCATGTCTCACCTTGACATTTTTTATCCAGATTTCTACAGACATTCTTTTGTTGTTTTTTTCCCCAATACTTAACAAATAAGTGGAGTAAACTCTGCTGTTGAAGTTAATTCATCATGCAAATTTAGTGCAAACATGAAATGTTACACGGCACAGATGTAAGGAAGGAAGTGACAAAGGCATGAAATGAAATGAACTTGTAGTTTCTTTTAAGTACAAGATCAACCAAGGGGATTCTACATTATTAGCTTCTGTAATATTTGAGGCCCTGTCGGTCCAGTATCAACATCTGAGTTTATATACTATTGGGTGCTTGACTGTTGGTTTGACCAAACATTCTTCACTTGGGTTTTAGGGAGTTGTGATGGACTTTTTTCACTATTTTCTGACATCTAAAAAAAAAAACAGCTATTCAACAAAATAAGTAGTAGATTTATTGATAATGAAAATAACTGTCAGTTGCAGCCCTCCTTGCATGATGCTGACACAGAAAATCTGGAGCTGAGAAAAATATTGTCATTTAGATAAACGGCAAAATGCTGACAGCATGGTTGACAGCAAAGTTATTATAATTTTGATTATTATAAATTAGTTTTTAGTTTTTATTTGTTTGTTTGCTTGGTTCTACTGTAATCTACTTTATGTAATAATGTGTTAAAATTACAGTATATTGCTGTATTTTCCTGATCTTACAGACCACTGGCAGCAGGATAGTATTAGATAGATTAAATTTTTTTTCTACATTTTGCTTACTTGTAAACTTAATTTTCAATGTATTATTGTAATGCATGTAATAAAACACAGTATAGTGCTGTATTTTATTGAATTTAGTGGCAGCAAGGATATGGACCTCTGGACAAATAATAAGGCTGCCATGTGTAGTCTGCTGATGCTCTAGTCTCTGCAAAGAGAAAAGAGGAAATTTGTCAGAAGCAGTCCAACAGAAAATATCTGCCTCCAAGCCCACACAGAAAATACAATTATTGTCACTTCATTTCAATTCAATTCAAAAGAGTTATTATTAAGTTATTGGCATGGGAAACAGGTGTTTACTTTGCCAAAGCAAGTGTGAAATAAAAAAACACAAAAATGTACATAAACAGAAAAGATTTGGTTTTCCTCTCAGAAACATGTATATATGCATATGTGAATGAGTATAAAAATGGCAGAAATAAAATGAAAAATGTAGATTTTTTGCTCAAGATATTGATACAGATAAGTAAGCACTGTATAAACACGGCAGTCCTTTTTTGTCTTTGTTTTTTAATGAATGTATTTAGAGACACTGGTAATGTAGATTGTCATTTCAACCATATAGAGCTGGTAGTGAAACGAAACCACGTTCCTCAGGAACCAAGGTGCTACATTGTGCACAAAGTGCATTTAGTGTGTAACCATGTAAAGATGTTTGTTTTATTCACTTATATCACATTTAAATCCATACATTTTTTAACATTTAATCCAGTTAGACTCATCTTTATCCAGTCGGTTTTATGAGCGTTATGTGTAATCTGCACAGTGCAGCACTGCCACCTTTGGGTCAGAGTTATTATAGCCCCTCACTGTTTATCCTGCATCACGTTGCTGCCTGTGTGCGTCTGCACGCAGCCGCCTGGACGCGCCTGTCATCTGGAGGAAACTCCTCCCCGCAGACAGCGCGTCCTGTCGCCTTTCCAGCGCAATGGTCTCCTGGATCATCTCTAGACTTGTGGTGTAAGTCATTTTATTATTTCTTTGCAATATGCTCTGTCATGTAGGGTTGGATATTAATAAATTAGGATTGCTGGTTATTGCGAGCCGGTCACTGTCGGTGCAGGAGCGGCGCGCTTTACAAGCCCCCGCAATTTATCTAATAGGCTATTTAATCAGAATCAGACGTCAGGATGTAAGGAGAGCAGATGTCTGTCTGTCTGTCTGTCTAGTAATTTTCGCCTGGAAAACTGTCGGAATGCCTCAAGATTGTACTTTGCCATTTGAGCAGTAATGCTGAGCCAGGCCTGTTCTGTATATGTGATCAGGCTGGCAGCGCTCAGCAGCCTGGCACTCTTTGTATTTATCAAATGGATTTTTTGTTATTACAAACAAAGGGGTGACGTGATTGGCTGAATAATATATTATCATGCATGAAATGATCAAATGAGTCAGATCCTGAGATCAGAGGCGTCTTTCACTGGCACAAACCTAAATGTCACTGAGTGGCGAGGTGACTAAACAACAGGAGCGGTCTTATTCTCTGTTGATGTCCCATATTGGAAAAAAACAAAAGGGATGGGTCAGCCTGCTCATGTTACAAAGCAAGACTTACTCATGTAGGCCTAAGAAGATACATATCCTGATATATTCCCTTATAGATAAGAATTTAAATGGGATTAAACAATAGGGGGGGCACACATTACTGAAAGTTAAGGCTATTTTTACCTGCTCAAAGTATGAATCAGCGACATTGCAGACCGGGAGTATACCAACAGCAGGCCCAGCCTCAAAATAGTGAGGCAATCAAATTTAGATTACAAGATCTTGTTGCATACATGGGAGTGTTTCAGCAACCTGCTTATGTGGGTCATTTTGGGTCCAATCTCCAACAGAAAGGTCCAGTTGTGTTTCCCACAGTCTAAGATGATATATTTATTTTTAGTGTCCTTGTGTTTGTCGGAGAGGTGCAACATGATGTGGGTCAGTAATTTGATCAGGTCGCGCTCACTCTCACAGCTGTTGCCTGGCTGTAGCTCTTGCACAGGGTCCTGCATGTGTCTGCCCGGACACCCAGCAGCAGCAGCACAGGTGTCCGCACACGAATAGAAATGAAGAGAAAAGGAAGAAAAACACATGGAAGTTATTTTTACCTCAGGAAACTTGGCTCCTGGACAGCTTGTTTAGTCAAATCAACCAAGGCAATATCTAACTCTAGGTGTGTGATTTGATGGTTTCTTTCTGGAAGGAAAAAGCTGTTGCACCTTTGCTCCTTTACCTTGATCTCACCTGACAACCTGTCCATCATTTTATTTATGTTGACTGCAGCTCAAACTGTGTTGTATAAATGTAGGTTTACGTGATGACTGAGACATACACTTGAATTTTTAGCCCAGGTATTTCTTAAGGGTATAATTTTGAAATCTCTGCTTAACCTACAGGTATGGGCAACACTACCCATAATAAATTGACCATAATCATGATTCATTACATTTGAAAATGCCTTGATTTGATATGTTATTCATAGAGCCAGGTGATATGGCTTATGAATAGACTAATTCTATTCTATTCTATTCTACAATATACAATGATGATGATATACACATTTTCTCTAAAATAATATACTGTTAGGGCTTAGGAAGACAAAAATAATCAGAATATTTTTGACCAAATACATCTATCAATATTGTGACGATATTTCTGGGATGACTATTGGTGCTTTCATAAACTGCGAACACAATGGGTGATATGGATATGATACCTAAAATAATATAACAGCTAGAAGAGTCTAGTAAATTAAGAAAATTACATCACTTTACTGTAACATAACCTTTAAAACCAGGAAAAGATAAAACTTACAATATAAAGATATCTAAAATAAATATATCAGTGTATCACCCAGCTCTAGTTAATTGCATCGCATGGTATTGTATCGTATTGTATCATATCATATAGTATCATATCATATTGTACATGAAGAAATACATTTGAAATTTTAGCACAGGTATTTCTCATGAGCATAATTTGAAATCTCTGCTGACCCACCCGTGATATATCGTCCATGATCATGATTTATTACATTTGAATGCCTTGATTTATATTAACTCATGCTATTAATGGACATTTTAAATACAGATGTATCTGTTGGACTGCAGTGTTAAATGTTTTTGTTTTGCGTTGATGGGCATGTTTTCTGTCTTCTAGACTTGTGTTTGGTACACTATATCCTGCTTACTCATCTTATAAAGCTGTAAAATCGAAAGATGTGAGAGAATACGTGAGTATATAATTTATCTTTTTTATAATTCATTTTTATTGTTTATCCATTACAGAAAAGTCACATACATACGAGAGAAAAGAGATACATGAAAAGATAAATGGCCCTGCCTCTGTTCTTGTGACATATTCTGTGCTTCAGTCCTTATCTTGTTGTTGACATGTAAACATTGTCCATTTCTCTTGACATTGTTCCTCGTGAACGCTCATCCTATGAGTCAGCTGCTCCACAACATATATTTCATTCACAATTTTTCATCCATTTACCTTATGTTGGTGGTTCTGCCTTGTACCACCTCTTCACGATGACGTTTTTACAAGCTGCTAACAAGATTTTCAGCAAATATATCTTCTCTTAGCACAATATCTCCAGTTATATTACCAACGTAATGGTACTGGAGGCGTATCTAACCCCAGAATTGTGATATCCAAATTAACATTCTCCCAAAACTGCACGATTTCATGACAAAGCCAAAATGCATGACAGTGTGCTACATTCACTGCCCCACATTGCCTCCAGTGTGGTATTTAGACAAATATTTGCTCTAGCACTTGACTTGTGGTGCTCAAAGCAACATAAAATGTATCTGGAAAATTCAACACCAGTGTCTCTTTCCAGACATCATTACTCGGTTACTTAGATAATCCATAATATGTAGGAACTACCCTCTTTCTAGAAGAAAGAAAGGAGTTCTAGTAGATTCTACTGCAAGAAGAAAGTAGTTCCAGTAGATTCTATCATTGAAAGAAAGTAGTTAATACATGAAACCACTCACAATGACATCTGTGGTTTCATTCAGATCCATTATACACAAGAGATGGCAGAAATATTTACGGCCAATATCTTCAAAACAATCTAGATGGATAAATATTAATACAGGTCAGAGGAAAAATATGTATTTTTGATTTCGGTGTCAACTGCCCCTTTAATTTTGAGTTTAATAAAGAATTGAATTACATTTTTCCAACAGCGTTCTCTTCAAGTAAGTGATGATATAGTAGTCTGTTGTATTCTACAAATATGCAACCTTTTGTGTTTGGAAATATTCTCAATTCTTTTTCCCATTTTAGTCTCAATTTGTATTTTTAGTTATGTAATGATATCAGGCAGGGTCGTCCTCATAAACATGATTCTTCAAGGCGTTAATCAGTAGCTACTTTAACTGTCTTTCACTGTTCTGTTACATTTTAGGTGAAATGGATGATGTACTGGATAATATTTGCCCTATTCACGACTGTGGAAGTGTTTACAGATATGTTTCTTTGTTGGTAAGTGACCTTCGCAGGTCTTTGGTGGAAAACAGTGGCTGCTGTTGTGTTGATATCACAAAAGATACTTTATCACTGAGATGTAGCATAATAAAGTGTGTTTCATTATGCTTTGTTGGAACAGTGGCTCCATCATTTTGTCTCTTCACTGCAGGCTTCCTTTCTACTATGAACTGAAGATAGCCTTTGTGGTGTGGCTGCTCTCCCCTTACACTAAAGGCTCCAGTGTGCTATACAGGAAGTTTGTCCATCCCACACTTTCCTCTAAAGAAAAGGTGAAATCCCTTCCTTTGTTGTTGGATCTTCTTTTTACTTGTGTTGGTGCAGTTCGAGGAAAGGCTTTGGTTAAAATATTTCTAAGTTAGTTCGTGTGGTTTTGTGACTAATAAAATTTAAGCTTTGCAGCTTTCTAGAGAACAAAAGTTCCTTTGTGTCAATTCACTTTTCCACTTTAGCTGTTAAAGATGTGTCTGCAGAACAGGAGGCAGGAAATGTCGTGATGTTCCTCCATTTCTCTTTTCCTTTTTCCTCTATGTCCGAGTCAGGAAACAGATGAGTGAGTTGGCCAACATAATAACAGATAGAGTTACATCAAGATGCACTCGAGATACATAGAAACACCCATCAGCATGGGGCATAAAATAAGTTTGACAATGATAATGAGAGATGAGAGCACTGTAAAAAATAAGCCATTTGTTTTAACTTAATAAAGTTAGTGTCCATGCTGCCTTTAAAATGTTTAAGTTGACTGAATTTGAAAAGACAATTTGAGGTAATTATGAAATGATCAAAAACAAATAAACTTCTCTAGTCAGGCTTGATACTAATTACTTAAGAAAACATTTTCAATACGTTTAAGATATTAAGTTGAAACAACAACTTTTCAACCACACTGGTGAACATTACAAACAAATTTTATTTCAAATGATATTTTCTCAGTTTGAAGAGTCAGTTCTTCATTTCACACCAAAAAAACTTACAGCTTCAGCTGCTCCTGATGGAGCAACTTTGTTCAAACAGTGTCACAAGGACAATATGTGAAACTGTTCCCACTGAATTTATTACGTTTAAAGTGTTAAATGAATTCAATACCAACCTTCATTATGGTTCACACTTTTATAATTATTGTAAAAACAAAAATAACTTAAACAAACATGACTTATCTTATAGTGTATTAGAAACAGACAGCAAGTTGCCATATGTTTTCTTCAAACTATCAAAAGCATCAAACGATGCATGATCAGAAGTCTGCTAACATACTAATCATGTTTCTTGAACTCATGTTTACCATTTTTGAAATGTACTGAAAATAAATCAGTTTTTTTAAGTTTAATTGAATAAATATAACTTGTATTCCAAAAATGAGAAATGATTTGTTGATTACACTAAATTCCTGTAAGTTTATTTGTTTTTTGTACTTGTTTCAGGACATTGATGACTACATCGGTCAAGCGAAGGACAAAAGCTATGACACACTGGTGCATTTTGGCAGAAAGGGGCTGAATGTTGCAGCCACAGCTGCAGTCATGGCTGCAACAAAGGTAATGCAGGCTGTGGGCATTTGTTTTGTGTTGACCTGGGGGTACAGCAGAGGGTCACTGTGGATAAGGGTATCAAGCCTGTTCTGTTATTTGCTATTCACATAGTGACGTTGGTTTATGGAATAAAGCTTTGAATGTATGTTTTTATTCATGCCTCTAAAATCAGGGTTGAGTATAGGATTACATGTCATCAGATTACAAAAAACAAGTAACTATAATCAGCCCAGATTATATTATAGTTAAACTTTCAAGGATAATTTGATTAAATGTTTGATTACATGTTTAAAATATGGCATGTTAAATATCTTTAGAGGCTACAAAACCCTATACACTGGTCCTTTAACTCATAAAAAGTGCATCTGACATACAGCATTTTTTAGACAAGTGCTTCACTTTGTGGTGGACCTGGCAGGAAAAAGAAGAACCGTATGCAAAAATGTATTTTATTTGCATTGAAAATGTTTTTAGATATTTAAAGAGAAAAAGAGAGTAAGTGTGAAGCTCAAATCTTTGTGGCTGCATCCATTTTTTAGGATAAGGTGCAATATTTTCAAATTTTGATTTTAAATAATCCAAGCATCATCAGATTAGATTATTAGATTTTGTATAATCCTTTGATTACTAATTACAATAATTGCCAGGTAATTTGTTTTCTGACTACATTTTAAAGTAAACTGACCCAGCTTTGCTAAAGATGATCCATCCTTGGTCTTACATCACTCCTGATGCTAAAATGAATACTTTGTGTTACCTGTTCTAGGGTCAAGGGGTTCTATCAGACAGATTGAGGAGTTTCAGCATGCAGGATCTGTCTTCCTATCAGTCTGATGCCGATAACACCGGCCCCAGCACTCCGCAGCCTGCGCCGGCACAGCATCGGACCAAACCTATGATGCGCAGCAAGTCAGAGAGCTACAACAAGGGTGAGTCGACATTACTCTGACCTGCACAGAAAAGTAAAAGCCACTATAGATACTGACTTAATCCAACAAGCTAATGGTGTTATAGAGGAATTTTAAAACTTAAAAAAAAAATCAGTTTTGTATTATAGCATGTTGATAAAAATGGGTTGAAACACAGCATATTCATAGAGAACATAACGGTGCCATTGTAATTCAATAACAATGCCTGGTTGGTTTGTGTAAAACAGATTATCGTGTAGATTTCTGTCTTCCTGTTTGAGCTTGTTTAAGCTGACAAATATTGTTTCGTACCTCAGCTTTCCTGAGTGGCCCCCTAACCTAGGTCCTGCCTTCCTGTTTGGACCAGGTCAGGCTTCACAGGGCTGCCAGGCTAAACCATCCTGTGATAACACTCACATGTAGCTGCAGGGATTTGTTCTGAGTTTAACATCATGTGCAGACAGTTGCTATTTGTTTTATAGCTGTTTTTTTTTCTTTCAGCTGATAATTATTCCTTTGTAGATAAATTTAGATGGAACATTTAAACACAACTGTTTACGCTGCACTGAAATGTCTGTGCAGCTGTATGCACAACAAACCTTTATATCAAACAAGGAATTGAAGTATATTCTATATTCTTAACATAGCTGCAGTCATTTTATGACTGCATTTAATTGTGGGTTCTCACTAACTTAGAGGATAAGTCTGGTGTTATTCAATATTTTACTTATTGTCAGCAAATCCCATTAACAGACCAAAATGAGCCAAGTTTCAGTCTGTCTCCTTCCTGACTTCCACACCCTGTCTGTGGCCCTCAGCCACAACCTCACTGGTTCCTACTGAATGCATAAATCTTTAAAATCACAAATATATTTCATTTTTGAGAATCCTCAGTTAATTTCTTAAACCAGCTGCTCAATGTAGCTTTTAAGGAACATTGCTAACACAGGAGTAAGCAGTGCATTTGTTGGAGACTATTTTCAGCAGCAGATTAATACACATTTGGTGCTCTACTAAGTATTTATGACAGCAGGTGTATGTGGGATTGACTCAAAATAAACTACAGTGTTCATGGGACTGAAGGAATACGTCATCCCAGCCCAGTTTTCATGCCCATGCATGTAAAAGACCTGCCAATCTACTAGAGGATACCGTGCCAATGTCACGTTTTGGGGCACATATCTGTGAAAAGTACACACATGTATGAAGATGCAGTTGTAGCAGGGGCTGATAGTGACAGAAGCAACGGACAAACAGAGTATAAAGAGAGATAAAAACCTGTAGGGAGGATGGTCACTGGGGATGGATGGGTAAAACACAGGACTTTCACACAGGAGACCAGGGGCCTCATTTATGTTCTTAAATTTATGCTTGAACTGCCGGAAGATAATTTCCAATGGTCCTCTTACATTCAATTCATAAAAGATACTGAGCATAAAAACCTTGTTTGTGCAGGTTCTAAGAAGCCTATTTATAACCTGTGATCCATAAATCTCAAATGAACTTAAATTGACAACACCTGCCTTACAATCAGTGATTTTCCCTCATATAATGCAGCAGAAATGAGGATTGAGTCAGGAATAGCCATGGACCAAAAGTAAAAAGCACTGTTTTTGAAAACAAGATCACGGCGATGGTAGGAGATTGAAGCAAGGCAACATGCATTATTAGGTGGACTAAGTATGGGCTGACAAGCAAAGCCAAACATGTAGCTTGAGAGAGAGTCGCTATAGGAATTCTTCACACCTCTAATTGATCATTTCTATTACATTGTTCAGGCTTTGGTGCATATTTGTCCCAGATTGCCCCGACATAACCAACAGGAAAATCCCCTATGTCAAGTCTAGACTTTGTTTAGAGATAACATATCAAAGTAAGGTTTTATTAATAACTACTTAGATGTGGCTTTCTTCGCAAGTTAGATTAAATTGATTGCAAGTTCATTTTATGAACGAGGCCCCAGGGTTCAATTCATGTGTGAGCCAAAACGGTTGTTTTAAACTAGTTATTTTAACCCAAACTACCATGTTTCCCAAACCTAATCAATTAGTTTTGTTGCCTAAACCAAACTGTGACCAATACCTGAAATGTTCCTCAGCAAGCTTTATTTTAAAAGTTGCATGTTTATTATTGCTACCTCGGGCTGTGGAATGTGAGCACATGTACTTTTCATGCCTAGGCGAGGCAAAACGTGACACTGTCACAGTGAACTGGTGGATCTATTACACGCTTTGGTGTGCTACTGGCTTATTCACCCGGTGCAACTTTGTGGTTCACTTATGTGTTCTTTATACTTTTTGGATAGTATTGGAGGTGTGTCACACAGAGGATATGTTATCAGGATCAATTCATTGTAGGATTTGGTTTTTCCATGAGATTTGCTGACAATATGAAAAATGTATAATATCACAAAATTTCTGTTATCTTTGCATTAAATGGCAATGACAATGATTTGCCTGCATGGACACAATTTTGCAGAAACTACTGTAAAAAGAAGAACAGGAGGGACTTTATAAGAACAGGCTTGTTAGGCTTGTTTGTGCTGCAACAAATTGGTTCCTGCTTATCGTAACTCCCTATACGGCCGCCGTTCTGTGGTCTGCAGAATGGTAATGCATTATAATATGAACTTTGAGATGCAGGGCTACAGCAATTACACAGAAAGTATTTGGCTTTCAATTCAATAGGCCAGAGATGGGGTTTACATGATGTTCATCTATCCATCAACCTTTTCTCATGGTACAGGACAGGAGTTTGACATGACTGAGTATGAGGTGTTGGGGTTGGACCAATGGGAATCCAAGGGGTCACTGTCCAAGAGCATTTCATCTTCTGAGTCTGAGTCCACACCCATTACCCTCTCACTGACACCCCAATCCTCCCCACCCTCCACACTGTCTCTACCTCCCACTCCATCTCCACCCCCAACTCCCTCTCCACCTCCCTCTCCACCTCCCACTCCTCGAGCTCTGGAGCAGCCTGAGGAGGTGGGGAAAGCGGGGCAAACAGCATCAAGCTCTCCACAGCTCAGGCTGGTAAAAAGGAAGGCTCCAGAGGTACACCGCCTCGTCCACGTGGCTGCTCAGCTGCTGCCCAATGCTAACTGCCCCTCGAGAGCAGTGATCTACTCACCCATTCACTAATTTCGACTGCTGTGTAGCTAAATAAATCATCATGGTTCAGCACTTGCGCAACTGTGGACAGTCTGACTGCTAATAGGATTTCTGCACTGATGAAGCTGAATCATGCATTAACTTTAATGGAATTGTTGTTTAGTTCAGATGAATGTGTGATCTTGCTCTTATATGATTGCAATTGCTCACGTGTTTGGAAATGTGGCATGGATAAAGTCCAAACATGGCTGCCATTTTGACATGGATTGCCTTCCAGTGTTTATCCCCCCTGATAATAACTTCAACATTTGATGTTTATGGAAATGATTCTGCATAATCTGTCCAAGAAATGAATGGGTTTTAATTGATAACTTTAAACATCTAATATCAGTTTGTACGGCATGGGACTTTTTGAAGGATAGTGCCAGCAATATTCTATATTTTTTCTTATTGTCATCAAATCCCGTTTTTTTTAAAAAACAACCAATGCCCTGTTCGCATGGGATAAGCATTATCAGGGGTCTGTCTCTGTTTTGTGTGGCACATTCGCAGGTGATACATGAAGTCTGTATTTTACTTGAATTTACTGACATTATTCCCTGGATGTTTATGTCAAGGCTCCGCATAACATCAACTTTTCAGAAGTGGAGTGTCCCTTCTTTTTAGTAGCCACATTAATAATATAGTTTTGAATTGTTTTCCCCGCTTTCTGCATGTTCTGCTATCATCAATAGAAGACCAAATGTGTATTAGTCTGTAACTGAAAATAGTCCCCAACAAATAGACTGTCTAATGTCAAATGTTAATCACTGCAAGTCCCACGCCCAAACTTCCTGTACTTTTGAAAAGTATTATCCTCCAAGCAGGAACTTTTTTAGGAGGTAAAATCATGTCCCTGGACCTTTATTTAGACCCTGGTCTCTCTAGTGGAAATGCACTGAGTGCAATGAGTTCCTCCAAAGGTTACTTGTTCCCAGGGAGGGTTCCTGTGGTGGAAACGTGGCTTTAACACCTTGTTAGTCTTACCTAAGGATTTGTTGACAACAAGAAAAATGCAAACTAACCCCAGCCATATCCTGTACAGAGTAACTCATTGTAGCCTTTAGCTGACAAAACCCCATCTAACTCTTTATTTTTATCCTCATGTGTTCTCCCTTCCAGCCTCCTCTTAGAGTCTTAAGGCCTCTCACAAGATCCAGGAGTGCTCTTTCTTCGAACAATGAAGCCATGTGAAACTAGTCCTAAAGACTACTCCAGCTGCCTTCGCTGCAAGAAGTGAAAATACTGAATGGCCAAAATCTACATGACTGAAGCAGCCTTGCTTTGGAATAAGGTATTACCAAAGTGACCTATGATGACCCCTCTATATAAAATATATAGCTCGTGGCTCATGATATAAAAAAAATGAGGTTGTGACATTGAGATAGAACAAATGAATGAATGGGCTCCATGCTGATATTGACACTTTGAGTTTGTGAGTTATTGAATATGTATTTATGTACAGTTTGTGTGTACTTCATCTTTCTGATTTGATTGTTTTTATATATCAGGTTCGGGTAGGCAATTGCATGTGTGTCTTCCCAGTCATTAGTCTCTGCTGTTTATCAGACAGAATGTACTGTCACTAAATACTACAGCTGGCATTGAGAGTGACAGGGTCGCTGTTAGAGAATGTGTTAAAAGCCAAGGATCAAAAGAAAAGGCATGGCTGTTTTTACCCTTATTCAATCTGTGAGAATTCTGCACTAATTAACGATCATATCAAGGTATTGAGAAATCAGTTGATAACCCCAAAACATATTCTGAGATAAGACAACCTTCCTTTGTAGTAATGAAAAGTCAGACAGCAGTGGCAGACATATTCTGTTATTTACCTCTCTATTAAAGCCTTAAAGAAAAGACATAAAAATATAAGATGTCTCCACACAGCATTTAAGTATTTATAACACAACTATGTTCTCATTAAACAATCATTTTGCACTATGTTTAGAATATAAAATGCTCTCAATACTCTAAAATGGCCAAAAATGACATAAAATAATAATAACAAATTAGATTCTAAATATTATCACCAATATTTTATCATTATTGCTTATTTCCTCTGTGGTAAAGAAATAATTACTTGTGTTGCAAGTAATAGCATTCAAATCACAGAGAAATAAAAGAAATTAGTACTAAAAGAGGTTTTCTCAGTGGAGCAGACTGTTTTTGACAATCTACTGTTCACTTTATACGCACGTGTTGTCATTTAATTGACAATTTATTGGCAATTTTAAGGCCACTTAGGAATATGTCACTTTCAGCTGTAGCAGAAATAGGATATAACACGAGTAAATATTGACTGTATATGAACATGGTTCTTTTTCCATGTTTAAAATCACTGTGTAAAGCTCTGCTGTTAACTGAGCAACACTAAACCCAACGATCTTACCTTCTACCTGCTTCTTTTATTTTGTAGGAATTCATAAGAGTGACTTTATTGGTTTGCAGGTTTACAAACTTACAGTTAACTTAATATTGTGTGGTGGTGATACACTGTATGTTTGGTGACACTTTCTATGAAGGTCATGCTTATAATGCATTATAAGCACATTCTTAAGACATTATGGTGCATTTATGAGACTTCGTAAAAGCCCTTTATAAAGGTTTATAATCATACATGACAACTTGCAACAACATTTATAAAGTATATAAAGTGGAGGATATAATGTACTATAAGTTAAGTGTTTATAATGCTTCTTAACTTCATGCTGCTTGCTGACATGCAACAGCATTGGAAAGAAGAATCTGAGTCCTGGTTTACACAGCACATTATAACTGCCATGACTATAGCCTGTTATAAAGACACATAGAGGACTGCTCTAATATATCATAACAGATTATAAATTCTACGTTTCTGAAATGTAATAATGTCTTATAAACATCAATAACACCCCATACCATAACTCTGTAAGATTTAAATAAAGTGGCAGCCTTGTATAAAGATATTTGTAATAGTATGATGTCTATAATGTATTATAATGTCTGTAATGCATCCAGAAGACATTAGTATGCATTTATAAGGCATTATAAAGCTCTTTATCAATGTCCGTAATCACACATGCCACACTCAGGAGTCCTGAGTTACAAAGCACATTTTAATATCCAGTTGTAAAGACACAGAATCGCTCTGATGTATTGTCACAGATTATAAAGTTTGTGAAATGGAATAATGTCTTATAAACATCAATAATATGCTATAGCATGACTTTGTGAGCTTTAAGTAAAGTGACAGCCCTGTTTAGCAAATGTGTGATGTGTATATGGCATTTTTTCATTTCACAAACTTTGAATTTATAATGTGTTATTATACATTAAAGCAGTCGTCTATGTGCTCTGTAACCCAGGACTCTCTTCTTCTCCCTT
>JAJHUR010140142.1:5039-22465 GCA_027495735.1 Lutjanus campechanus | reverse complement strand
AAAAAATACCATATCATGATATAATGATATCCAAAATCATTGATATCTTGTCTCATACATTGCTATTGATAGAATATCAATATACTGCCCAGCTTTAATAATAATATTAAAGAAAAAATTGGTTCAGTATCAGCATCCAAATTCAAATATGGGCTCGGAACTGAAAAAAGTGAATCGTTGTATCTCTAATTTTGTCAACCATAAATAAAAATATTTAATTTATAATCTGCTGCAACTGTGAAAATGTTTTATAGTAAATAATAATTTCTGAAAATAAACAATTGCTATATCAGCAGAAGGATGAGCTGGCCAGTCCAGTCGTGTAGCTGGGGTGGTGGGGGGTGGGGTTCATTGCTCCCCCCTGTTGTCAGACTGCTCCTCATTTATTTCTGTTTATCCTAATAGCGAGCGTTAAGAGATGGATGTAATTAATTGACCCTGGCAGCTCAGAGGGGGCTGTGGTCTAGTCCGGGAGCAGGTGCTGACTGCGCTGCTCCACCGTCTCTTGCACTAGTCCTCATCTCAGTGTGCATATCTCTGCCGAGTACCCATGACTCCCCGCTGACCGATTGGCTCTTGGTAAGTGCAGTGATGCTGGATGCCTGAGCCTGCGTGAACGGCATAATACCAACTAATGCCTGAAGGAGTGCTCTCCCCATTTCTATCTCGCCTCTCCCCCTCAGCTGCTGCTTAGCCAAGCCTGGCCAGTGCAGAGCAGAGCTGAGTGCCTCCTTTTCTACTCTCACTCTGCTCTGCCTGGCAGTTTATTAAAGGGAATACTAGCTTTTTCCTCGCGCCCAGGCGTTTGATTTCGACAGCAGCAGAAGCTGTCATGGCAGATAAAAGGCAGCAGGGCCCCAGAATTACGGTGCACACAGCATCTGTATTTACTGCGTCATTCTCCCTGCCTCTGACAAGGGAGGAGGAGGAGAGGAGGAGAAAATGGAGGACAGGCTGCTGCATTCATGTGTCTTTACATTGACATGTCTCATCAGGGAGAGAGGTGGACAGACAGTCTACAGTGAAGCCATCAATCAGCCCTTTTCAATACGCCTGTCCAGCACACTGTAATACTCGCACATAAAGACTGACAAAGGAAGGCATTATTGCTGCAGTTGACATATTTTTGTAAACCTAGTTTTCAGCAGGCATCGTCGGATGGAGTAAAATCGTGAGGTGATTGTGTTGTGCTGGCTGGAAATGTCAAGGAAGCAGTTTTATTTTTTGACTGAGATGGTATGGATTGATATGATTGTTGGTGATTGTTTTGTTTTTGTTTGTTTGTTTATCATACAGTTAAAACCATGAAGAGTGTTCACAGTTATCTTGGTCAACTGCTGACATAGATCAAAAAAGCTTGGGACAGAATTATTCCCTTACGAATGCTGTTTAAATAATTTGCTTATGGTAATTGGAGCCTGACTGATATTGAATTTTTCGGACCGATACCAATATTAGGGATTGAAAAAATCCTGTATTGGTCAGTATTCTTTATTTATATATATGTAACATTCAAAACGACATCCGGGCAATGAAACTGTAAACTTTCTCTGGTATTTTTGATAATTAAAAATAACAATTAATTAAGAAAACAACTTTAATAGAACAACTTGAATAAGAAGAGGGATCAAATATACACCGAATGGTGCCTACAAAGCTAAAGAATAACAAATATTGTAACAATCTGCATTATATTCTCTAAAACAATATCGGACGACATACATGCTGATACCAATATAGACTGATATAACTATGCTAGGCCAATATCTGATAATATCAGCCAACTAATATATTGGTCTACTAATCAAGTAGTCTGCTAACGGTGTTCATTTTAGGTCTCTTCATGCATGACGACGTGTAAAAATGATTTGAATTTAAAGTAATTCTATTTTTTTCTTTTAGTTTACTACTTTAACCTTATATTCTCTTAAGTATCTTGACTCTAATTTCTGCATTTCCTGAATCAATTTTTTTGATTGTTGAATTGATTTTATAAATATATAAAGACCTAGTTTTTCATCCGTTAGCTTGATGGTAATGCATAGTGGGAATTCCTATTAAAGCGCAAATGGAAATTAGCATCATGGTAATATCTTAACAAAGGGAACCATTTTGCATACATACAATACATATCGAATCTGTACCAAAATACCATGATAGTATCGGTGTAAAGTTAAAGTAAGTCATTTTCTCTCAATGAGAAACGCACTCTCCACAAAACATGTGACAAACTGACAAATGAGCCAACAATATGCAACAGTAAAACCTAAGCTATATTTTATACACAGTACTGTACTGTATTATACAGTTTCATTTGACTACACTGCACAGTAATTGAATTTGTACAGCAATTTGAAAAGGTTCTTAAACAGTCAGTAAAGTTCAGTAAATGATGAAGATTTCATGGCTTTTTATTTATGTCATGAATATACAATAAATATACAAATGTCAATTAGATGGTAATCTGCATTTTCTACTGTATTAGCAAATAACAAACATAAATAATACAATCACATATTTATAAAGAAATATATTGAGCAATGCCTTGTTCTCCTTGTGGGCGTAATTGATTCCTCAGATGTTTGCCACATTTAGTTATTCAGATAATTGGTTAAAATGATTTTTTATTTCCATTTCTAAAACGTGTTGTCTCTCTGAGTCTCGCCTTGAAAACAACTTTAACAGAGAGATCCATTTTACTGGCAGTATCGCTCACTGAGGCTGTGGGTCATGCTAATTTTTCATCGGCATCATTTCATTGAGCTTTAATTAACACAACAAGGATTCGGTGTCCTCCAGTGTCATCCACTCAGACAGCTAATACAAACTCATTAGCCTAACTCCCAGTAACTCTGAAACAAAATGTTATTACACTGTTTACTGTTTTGGTATATATTAGAATTGATTATGTTGATGTATTCATCCACATAAATTAAGGTTTTCAGATCATATCCTGTAGGCCATTTCATTTGCTTAGTATCAGAAGCCCTTATTCATTACAGTACAATACAATCCTGGCGCTAGCTTGCTTAACCTGCTTCAGCAGCATTTGAAGCAACCAGCTGTCTGTCTACTTCATGTGTCTCGATGCTCTAGCCCGTGGTGACAGCAAGACTAATGTATTCACGGCGCCGCCACGGTGAGAGGCATTACTTTACCTTTGCTTAATTGAGGGGAAACTCCCCTGACACCTGCTTAGCACAGCACCAGGCTAGCAGAGCGGCCAAACTCAACCCTAGGAGCTGAGGCCACTGAACCCTGACTGAGAAATAACACAACCCAAGACCACCCAGGGACCGCCGAGGGGAGGAATGATTTAATAATGTTGATGAGATATTACGCCAGCCCCTTCCTCCACCGTCTCCCTCTCCCTCTCATTACTTCTTACCTGAGTAGGGAGACGGCTCTGACTCGGTGCCTGAAGGTGTATTTAGATGGGGCTGCTAAATATTTCACACCCTAAAGACAGAGGAGTGAGAAGAAGAAGCAAAAAAGGGAGCAAAATCAGTGCAGGGGGTTTTGACATGGATTGTGGAGGGAGGTTAGGGAGTGTAGTCAAGGGCAGTCAGGGCAGGCTTGTAATTGGCTGACACCGGGATGTAGCTGTGTGTGTGTGTGTGTGCCTGAGAGTGTGTGTGCGCACAGGCAGACAGTATCTGAATACTGTAAGGCCAAATATATCGCTCCAGCCAGCCTGCATTGCTTTCAGGGTGTTGATATGCTGCCATCACCTTGCACTACAGCGAGTGTTGATCTCAAGTACAACAGACATACTATATTATTATTTTCTTTGGGCTCCAGAACCAAACTCCCCTCTACCCTCTGCAATGATACAAGCAAGGTCCCATCTGAGATGCTGTGTGACAGCTCCACTGAGCTCCCTGCCTCGTTTTTAATTGTCCCATGCCCCAGGGGCTGCTGGGAGGTAGCTGGGCGGGGCTGAACATTTTCTCCAGGGGGATGAGGAGGAGCGGTGGGTGACAAACACTCGCGGTGTCAGGTGCAGGTGTGGAGAGAGGAGATGGAGAGGGGGCTGACAAGGAAACCGTGGGGAGTCGAGTAGTGGGAAGCCATTCACTGAAATGGGAGAGGAGAGAGAGGTTTATATAAGAGGAAAGCACACAGGAGGCATCCATCACCCCCCTATATCCACTCATACATATTATCCAGCTGGTCTATTAACAGACAACACTGCTAGAAATTAATACAGAGCACAATGTGGCCACAGCAGCAATAGATGTTTGCACTTAGCTAACAGTAGCCTGTGTGTTTTTGTTCAGACAAGGTTTAGTCATTGCAGGACTTGGGTAGTGTCTTGCTTCCCCTAATAATGACATGATTTAAAAATGTGACCAGGAAGATGTTTTGTTCAGCAGACAGACACAACAGTCTGCTTCCCACTTCATCTCCAGTGTTTTAACTAGCTGAACTTGATGGATGTGATTAGAACTTAAATGCACAATATGTAGAGGGTTGCATGATATGGATTTTTTGTAGACAATACAGATTTTTAAATTGAGTTAATATAACCTGTAGTTTATGTCCACTTGAGGGTAACAAAGGCTAAGATGTAGTTAGCAAAATGGATGATTTTAATATTCCACAGCTCTGACTGAACCAAATCCGACATCCCTATTACAACAAAAACAAAGGACTCTTCAAATGTTAACATTTATTTCTTTTAGCAAACTCAAATTCAAACGAGATACTTTGACAAATAATCTATTACTATTGCCAACATTTATCAGATATATTTGTACGGCCGATAAGTCAGAAACTCTGCAACTTGCACCAAATCAGTCTGGATGAATAAGTAGGACTAGAGGCCAGAGGAAAAATATATATTTTTGATTTTGGGGTGAATAAATACATTTAAATAAATAACATATTTCTCTGGATTTGACCATAGTTGGAAACATTTGAGGTAATGAGTACACAACTCAACTAGACAAAATATATAAACTGTGCGTTTTTAGTCGGGGTGCACAATATTAACGGCATGTCATTGGTATCAGCAGGTAAAGGCTTTAAAATGAAAAATCAGGATTAGCCAGAAATGCTAATATTCTGCCGATAGGAGGATGCTTTAATTATGTGCATCTGATGGTTTTTTTGAAGTGTCAGAAATGGGTATCAAATATGCTATTTGCAATGATTGCTTAGCGCCAGTCATGTAAGGAGGAGCCAAATTGCGTTCCTTTAACACTACAAATTTAATTAGCCATCCTAAGTGCATCACACCAACAATTATGACAAATTCACGAAGAAGAAAGAGAAAAAAACCTTTGTCAGCCATTTTTGAAAAGCATTGCACTTCTCACTTTATCTCTGCATCTGCCACGGGGCCATCACAACAAGAGTATATGCACAATAAGATGTTAATTCCACAACAGGAGAGACTTGATGTTCTCTGCATTTAAAATATGTGCACATATCAATATTGGCAATCGGCCAAGATGATTTGGGAAATACTGTCATGTTGATGTTGGACATCAGCTAGCAGCAAGTAATATAATGCATCCCTAGTTTTAGTCATTTTAATGTGGAAATGTTACATATTATAGCTTTAACATATAAACCATAAACTGAATCTTGTTTGACTGTTGGTCAGACCAAGCAAAACTGTTTCAGTATGCCACCTTGGACTGTAGGAAGTGGTATTTTATACCATTTTTCACTGTTGTTTCAAGAATAATCAATTAATTTTGCAAATGATCTGCAGATTACTTGATAATGAAAATAATTGCATATAGTCTGCAGCCTTATGTGATTGTGTTATCAGCTACATTTACTGGGACTGCAGCAATCTCACAATTGACCTTATTCTGCGCACGTGTATGTTATTAACTGTTTATGTGGGTTACTAATTCCCATTTATATGCTATGGGGCACCCCGATTAATATCTTTAGATGCCTCCTCCATGTTGTTCAGCCTCATACTATATCCCTCTCTGCCATCTTGCTGCTGTGTTACAGCCTTTGTACAGATTCTGCAATAACAACGTGCTTTGTACTATTCATCCTACAGCTACATGAAAGCTGAGTCAGATGGTAGAGCCTGTTTTATCAAGCAGTTGGATTGCTGCAAAATACTGTCAAAGCTCCAATTGTGATTCATCATTCCTTTGAGGTGTACACATATCTAAAATGCTATTGAATAAGGCTGTTGGAATGCATGTCTTAATGTGATTATGCTCTCTCTGACTACGACTGTATTCAGGTTAGGGTAATTGGTAAAGTATGTTTACATGGCAATATATTATTCAGAGCGTTGTCTCAACTGAGGAAAATATTGAAAAATTGCAGTCCTTGTAAACATAGTCAGTGAGCCGTTGAGTCTTTTTTTAAGTGAAACATCTGAACAATAGCAGAGCTGTTCAGGGCTGCTGCTGCTGGAATGAGATGTTGTGCAGCCGAGAGGAAGCAGCGGTGTGGTTTTGGGTCTTGCTCTTCCTGTGTTGCTGGCACAGGGACGTCATCCAGCCAGTCATGCAGGGGTCAGAGGCTCTGAAAATAGCCCTAAGGGGATTCAGGCTGCACTGATAGCATACCTGCTGTTACCCTGAGATGTTATCCCACTACAAGCCAGCCCAGGCTCCCTCCCAGCTGCTGTGCTCTGCTGTGGATTCTTCTGCAATACCTCACGCAAAGATGGAGTGGGGCCATTATACCTCTGGCTCTGTAACACTCCCTGCAGACACACACAAACATGCTTACTTACACCTGCACAAACAGGCATGCACATACCTGCTGCAGCCATGCACATCGTCACTATGTCTAGCTCTGCACGTTTGTCTTCGCACAAACAGATTAGGGCTGGGTGATGTGGCTTATAAATAATATCTCTATTTTTAGGTTATTCTACAATATAGGATGTGTATCTCCATATATACATTTACAAACATAATATTATCGTAGGGCTGGGTGACATGGACAAAATCAAATATCACTATCTTAGGGCTGCACCTGCAGCGATTATTTTTATTGTGGATTCATCTGTCCATTATTTTCCCAATTCATAAATTAGTTATTTCACCCGCAAAATGACAGAAAATGTTGAAAAATGTGCTTTGCAAAGCTCAAGATGACGACCTCAAATGTCTTGTGTCCACAGGCCAAAGATATTCCGTTGACAGAGGAGTTAAGAAACCAGAAAATATTCACATTTAAGAACCTGAAATCAAAGAATTGAGTGTTTTTCCTTAAAAAAAATTACTCAAACTGGTTAATGGATTATCAGTATAGCTGATGATTAATTGTATATCTAATAGTTGACAACTAATCAGTTACTTATTGCAGCTCTCACTATTTTGACCAAACAACTTGATATTGTGAATTGCAAACAATTGTGTAATATTGCAGACCATTGATGATCCCAAAATAAAAACACAATGGGACTTTTGGTAAATAATCATCAGCAATGTGGATATCAGAATCATACAGATACATCGGTTGGGTGATAGTAGCCAAGCAGATCTATATCTGTTGACATCGGTATTGATGAATATGTTGCCAGATTTTTTTTCACTGAACATAATGCAGATTATTTTTGTTATTGTTGGTTTTTAAATTTTAAAGGTACTATTTTATGTAGGCTATTTCTGTAGTATTTAAGCGCACAATATGTAAATTCTGCTGCACGCATGCATAAAAACAAAGGAAAACAAAAGGTGTAGTCTGACACTGTGAAGTGGGATTATGGGAGTTCTTTTAAACAACCACCATAGCTGTTGAAAATCTATCTGACATGACTCAGGCAGAAATAACGTTCATGGACAAGATAATGTATTGAAGTTTTATTCACATCAAGTTTAGTTTAATGTGCCAACTTCCTCCTGTACTTTCTGGCATATCTGAAGTATCTTACATTACCTGAAAGTTAGTATTTCCTGCAAGTAGAGCTGCACAATTAATCAAAGTTGTATTGAAATTGCAATATGGCCAAGTGCAATATCCAAATCTCAGAAGCTGCAGTTTTATAATAAAGGAAAAATGTGTGAAAAAACAGCGTTATAATGAAGTACTGTAGTGTTGCAGGGATTCCCTGAACTACAAATCTTATTTTCCAGAAAACATTTTTATTCAGTACAAGATTCCAACAAATGTCATATCATAATATTTTTTTTTACCATATCATGCAGGCCTAGCTTCAAGCAAAATCATGCTAATTTTTTCCACTAGAAGTTGTTACAAAAAGTATTAAATGCAGGTGTCATTTGACAGGACAAGTTTAAATACTATTTGATGCTGGGTTATTTCTGACACTACCTTAAAGGTATTGACTATTGATGTCCAGCCCTAATCATATTTTTTTTTAACTGAGTGGGTAAAGGCAAATAATAGAACAGCTTTTCAGCCTTTAAAACTCTTCTGCCATGTCACAAAATAATGATATCCAAAGTCTCAGGCAAAATGTTGCCTAATATCAGGATACTGATATAAAGTGACATATTGCTCAGCTTGAGAAAAGATCATCACACACATACTCATATATGCGACCACACACATGCAGACACATCAAACCAGATTGTTCTGTCACCACAAAAAGCTTCTCAGGCAGGCTGGCTTTCTCGCAAAGGGTCAGAGTTGACTGCAAATTACAGCTGGTGGCTGACCAAGGCTGGCAATAGATCTCAATGCACTGTGTGTTTGCCCACACACCTGCACCCCCACGATGGGATGGGAGAGAGACGGCAGCACAGCCGAGAGCACACAGCCATTTTGTAACACCTCAAGGAACTTTCCCTCCTTCTCCCTGTATGAGGAATAGATGAGGTGGTGCCATTAAGTGAATTTGCTGTTATTTCCCCAGGCTCTTAGCTGAAGATGTCAAACCTCAGCCACTGAGGCAGCCAAGGATGACTGCCGACTCAGGCAGACACAAGCAAACACACACACACATACACACACACACACACACCACACTCTCTGCCATGCACATGATCAGCTTTCATGCTTCTGTGTAATTTATCAAATTGCTTGGGCATGTGATGAATGGGCCCAGATCTCTAAAGGAAAAAAAAGACATTTATTTTGCATTAGGTCGCTGTTATGCCCATGTAACAGCTTAGAATTTAATTACAGTAAATGGTAAACATTCACATTTTCTGAAACAATAATCCAGTAGGCCTAATTGGTTTGTAGTTTCACAGACTACACTTGAGCGATTACACAAGTGGAATCGGCTTGTTAAACATAAACTGCTCAATCCCATTACTTATACTGTGGACTACTATATTTTCTTACTGTGTGGAATGAGCAAGTAGGCTTAATGTTCTCTGCGTTTTCTCACAAAATGCCCCGCACTCACACATCCTTACTGTAGAAGAGGCTGCTTCTCTCCTGGTGATTTGTCACAGTTCTCCCCATTGTATTACCCACCACCTCTCCTTCACACTCCCAAATCCCCCCTCCTCCTCCTTCTCTCTTTTCTTCTTTTCCCTCCCCTCTCTCGCTCCCTAAATCATTTCTTTACATGTGTGTGGGTGCCCCCTCTCGCTGTGATTCTGATACTTCATAACGGCAGGAGGAAATTGAGCTGACCTTGAGGCTGCCGAGCTCCTTTATAATGCTGATGTATGGGGCTGTGGGCGCAGGCAGCCAGTAAGTGAGAGGCATGTTTTTATTTGCCGGGGAGCAGGGCCCAGTGTCAGGACACATAACGAGGTTCATTTCTCGCCCACTCGAGCTCGCTAGTATGCCGGGAAGCTTAGTGTCAAGCATTCAAGTCCACTAGGTGTTTACTTGAATTAGCCTTTTGTATAGAGGAATAAGTTGTACCATGTTACCTTAAAGGGTGATGATGGGGCAAAGCCACTCACTGAGTTAACTCTATGTGGATAGATTGGCTTTGCTAAAATGCAGTTTAGATGATCCTGTTGCCAAGGACCTTATCTCAAGGTTGATCTTGATATGAATTGAGGATTGTTTCTGTCCAGTTTGCATTTTATGGAGTGGGTGACAATCTTGTAGAGCTGCAACTAATGACAATTTTCATTGTCGATGGATCAGTTTTTCTTGATTAAATGATTTGTCGCCAAAAATATCAGAAAATGGTGGAAAATGTAAATCACTCTTTCTCAAAAGCCAAAATGATGTCCTCAAATGTCTTTTTGTCCACAACCCAAAGGTACTCTGGGTTAGGGTTACGTTGCTTCAACCATAGATCATAAATTAAATAAGGATTCAACCCATTAAATATACTGTCTATCGCTTCAACTTGTACTTATTTTTGGATGCACAAAATCTACATATTGTTCCTTCAATAGCTGACAACTAATAGGTTAATGAATTAATTGTTGCAGCTCAACAATCTTTTTTTTTTAAAGTACAGTCTCTTTCAAAACCTTGCATCAACCCAGGCTGTCATTAATGTCATTGATTATTTGTTCTGTGTAGATGGCCCACTTTCTTCCCTTCGGCAGCTCTCTACTCATCAGCGCAATCAGCTACCTCCTAACACAATCAGCCTGCTCTCAAATTACACTCATGATTGAGACCAAGTCTGTGGCAGGAAAAGACGAGAGGGCTCATGATTCAAGCATGAACGCTGCTCAGGAGGTGGACACGATAAATTAATATCTGTAAAATATAATGCAATCCAGTGCAATAGCCCTGCAATAAATGGCACCGTTGTGATTCTTGGGAGATGCATTTTTATAAGGGAAATATTGATTAAACTCTGGGGCACTTTTGTGGCTGTGATATCTTGTTTTGTTACACTGATTTGTTTTCTATTTTCAGTATATTTTCCACAACCAACTGCAATGGAGGTTAATTAATAACTGTACTACAGCCAGAATTAAATAATCTAACAGGGCTACAATACTGGCAGAAATATGTCACCAGAAACGGAATCATTTATATTTGAATTGCTCGCTTGAATAATTGCATTTAAAAACTGAATTTGAATCACATAATTAAAATTTTTATTGCATAACTTCAATAGTTGCTTTGAAAAACTAATTCTGAATTGCATAATTTCAAAATGAATTTATTAGTTTGGTACGGAATTCGAATAAATTTGAAACTGAAGGAACATTTGCTATAACTGTATTTGACCATCGCTGAAAATTCAAGTCTCTGCACACTTACTTACGTTCTTGCAATTCAAATTTAGTTCTTGCAATTCAATTTCAGTTCGAGACACACATCCATCTGTTGATGCAAAGCACTTCAGCCTTTTGAAATATCTAACTCCCACTGGTCAAGTCATTGATATTGTTGAGATAAAATAGTCCTTACAGTACAGGAAGAGGTGTTCTGTCAATCTGCACGATTGCTTTTCCTAAATGACTGGATGTGTGTCTCAGTAAGCTGAAACTGAATTGCAAGAACTGTATTTGAATTGCATGAATCAATTCAAATTATGTGATTCAAATTCAGTTTCTAGTTACATATATTTCTGCCCATACTGCAACTAAACATTATTTTCATGTTCAGTTAATCTACAGATTATTTTCTCAATCCATTACTTAATACTTAAGTATATAAAATATCAGCATATTGTGAAAAATGGCCATTACAAAATTCACAGAGCCAGGGAGGTATTTACAAATGCCTCATACCAGCAGTCCAAAACCCCAAAATATTGAGTTTACTATCATAGCAGAGTAACAAAACCAGAACAAATTAGAAACTAAAACCAGTGAATCTGTTGCATTTTTGTCCAAATAAATGACTTGAACCATAAATCAATTATGAAAACTGTTAAAGATTAATTTTCTGTCAAGCAAGTGATTGTTTAATCATCTAGGTTGATTGTTAGTTATTATATTGCAGTTGATTAAAGTGATGATCAAAATATTGTGTCCAAATTTGTACATTTACATTGTTTTAATCCTAATCCAGTCTTAAGCTTTTAGACATTCATACCTACACATAAAATTGTCAGCATTAATTTTCACTGATTGCATAATTCAGAACATATTATTCAAAATCAAATCGCACCTCATGCTGCTGAAGAAAAGTTGCGTTGCATACAGCTCTTAAGACCGTTTTAAATGTCTTAATGTAAACAAGCATTTGCTCTACATTTAGAGCACATTATGTCTTACAATTATAAGGCAATGCCACTGGAAGAGTGTAATTTACATCTTCCACACTTGTTTGCAGTTTGTAAGTTAGAACACATATTCTATTTGCAGCTCGAAATAAAACTACTTTGACATTGTGGTGACGTGACTTTTTACAATGACAAAGACACAACAGAAATAATATACAAGTGTTCACTTGTTTTGACTTTGTCAGGAATGTTAAACAGTCATTTTAAGTCTAATTTGGAGCTTTGTATGGAATGATAGTGGCTGTGTGGTTGACATTAAGATGAGCGGAGGAAGCTGATCAGCCTTGCCAATTCGGCTCACTTCTCATATGGCACAGATCCACTTGCCTAACCCCATGTCTGGATGCTGCACTCTGAAAACAGGCAAGGACCCAATTCATTCACTGCTCATCCAACAGCACATTGACTGTGCGCAAAATATGTTTTAGCAGCTTAACAGCAGTAGACTAATCAATTGATCCAGATTTTGCCGTCCATTGATCTTGGCACACCTCAGGTCCAGACAATTACAGTGCATGTATGATAATGATATCATTAGCAGCCCATGGCCGATCTATTAGGGCAGGAGAAACGCTAGTAAAAACCACCCGAACCATGCATAAAAACATTTGCACTGCCAAATGCTGGGGGAGAACGGTCCAAATCTGCTTTGCAAATGCTTCCCTGTCACTCTCCCCCTCCTCCCTGCCTCACCACAGTAACAGTAGCGTGGTAGAGTGGCGGGCGAGCCTGCTGGTGCTGCTGACTGGCATTCTGTGTGTTGATGAATGTGCCGGCCTGACGGCTCAATGTGCTTACCTAATAGGAGCTGCTCTACTGTCACACTGAGTTTCTCCGTCTCTCTCTCTCACTCACCTCGCTCATGTCTGGGTTTTTTTTTTTTTTTTGTTCGGAGTTAGTAAGGAGAGCGTTCCACTTGGCTAGACACTGCAGCCTCCACACTCTGTTTCTCAAAGGTTAATGGAGCTGCCTCACAACGCACACTAATCACCAGGTAATTGCTTTCGTTTGGCTTGATAGGTGACTGAGGTCAGCCATGATGACCAGTGCGGCCATTTTGGATGAGGGAATCGGGTTGCTGCCGTTTGCCAAATATGGTTGCCAAGATCATTCTTTGTAATCCATGATCTTATCGGCTTTACCCACTTTTTTTTGGCACCAAGTCCATTTTCCCTAAAAAGGCACAGGTGTAATTATGTATTTTGGACTACATTTCTTGTAGCAGTAAATTCCTTTGTGGAATCATTGTTCATATCCTAACACACTTAAAGGTATGGTGCTTAAGATTATCAGAGATTTATTGAGAGAAAATGGCTGAGGTGGAATATAATACCCAAACGTATGTTTTCATTAGTATATAATCACCTAAAAATAAGAATCGTTGTTCTTATTTTCTTAGAATGAGCTGTTTATATCTACAGAGGGCACAGGTCCTCTTCCACAAACGCAGCCATTTTGCACTGCCTCAAAAACATATTAGTTTGGTACAGATTCCCGCAAACTTACATTGTAATATGTTTTAATATGTTTTTAAATGAAAATGAGAATGATGTAAAAACGGTCATCCCCTCTATTGCAAATCAGACCATAATTGACCCTTCCTAAGAACTGCTCCTTTCTCCCTGTGCTCCAGTAACAGTTGAGCAAGCCTGATACCTTGATCAACTTTCTCTTTTACCATTTCCTGTGCTTAGATATGGGGTAGACTCGTCTATGTTGAAAAGAAAAACACATTTTGAAAATGGTTAAAAGATGTTGCTGGGGGAGCTGTAAAAGTGACTTAGGTTAGCGAATGTTAGTGAAATTATGTTAAAAACGTAAACATAAACGCTAGCTAACTACCCCCCCCCCCATTAACAGAAATTGTAAGCTAGCTAGCTAGTTACATCTGATAGCTAATGTTAGCAAAATTCTAGCTAACTAGCTAGCTAATCCACATCAATTGTTACCTTAGCACATATATCATAAGTACAGGATATAGGAAAGTAGAAAGTTGATAGACGTTCTGCCAGGTACCCAGCTTGCTCAGCTGTAATTGGAGCACAGAGAGAAAAGGGGCGGGACTTAAAAAGGGTCAATTGATACACAAATCAAAATAATTGCAATTAGGTATTTTCTTTATGCCATGTTTCTACAGTTGCCCAGACTGGACAAACCAAACACTGGCTCTAGATACAGGCTTTTGTGTTTTACACAAGTTACGAGGCCACCACAGGTCCTCCTTCACACTTGGAAGAGGAGAGTGAGGCCATGCGTTTGCAGTCTTCAAGCTCACCGCTAGATGCCACTAACTAAAATAAAACACTGGTCCTTTAACACCCACCTCTTAGAGTATGGAAGTAGTGAAAATGATCTTTCGTGTTGTGCTGCGGAGGTGTTTGAAGTGGTTTGCATGAGCCTGGTGGTGTTAAACTAGTGGCTTGTCTGACGACTGTGTGCTGGACAGCCAGAGACACTGACAGACTGAGAGGCAGACTGAAGTCATGAAAGCGAAGCGCTTGTCTTTGATGTAAGCCAGCCTCCAAAGGACCATGGTGGTCGGAGGGGATTGGGATTTCAGCACGGGATTTTGGGATTGTCGTGTCAAAAAGGTCTCACTGGGGCTGAGAGAATTTTAGCACACTTGTGTGTCTGTGTGTGAGAGCACATGCATATTCACATATGAAGACTGAGAGCAGGCAGCTAAAGAGGGAAAGGCCAGTTTGTCTTTGTCATCATCCACATCACCCCATGGGGCTCACATATAATAACCCTCAACTCGCAGAGCATGGAAGTGATCTCTCACATGAGCACACATACTGGGATATAGGAATGGACATTTCTAGGCCTGTTGAGCTTGTTTTAGTTGCTCTGTTGTGACTAGTGGGAGAGACTGGATGGACGGGCAGTTTGTTAAAGGAATGATGTTGCATGCCTTGTGCTATTTGGATACAGCCTCTAGGCTGCGATTAAAATGGAGATAAGTTAGTCACAGACTGATTTTTAGAGGGTTTTAAAAAACTGGGAGACAGATGAGTCCCTCTATGTGTATGTGTGTATGTACTTGATGGCCACATTGTCTGTTACCGTGGAAATCCCAGAGTTACTGAAGGGATTGCAAAATCAATGTGAGCTATTCATACACGGATCTAATCCTCAGATTTACTGCCATTTAATCTGTGGTTATGGCACGGCTCTGATGGCTCTAATGCTGTCAAACAGATGTCCCCGCTCAGCCAGCCAGGTTAGGCTGCACCTGGTGACACCATTGAGCTCTGGCACTAGGTGGCCCACTGCACATTTCATCTTCTCCTCTGGTGGCAACTATTGTTTGAAAACATGCATTATAGTGTCATGGTGCATCTCAAAGAAAATGTTTACATCAAACATCTGTGACCCCAAAATCTTTGATCACTGCGTGAATATGAATAATGTGTACTTATCCGGATGATTGCTGTGTGTATTTGTGCTATTTTTGACTGCACACACTGCTCGCTGTGCTGTTGAACAGTTCCGAGATTGCATGGATGGAGATGCTTGGATTTTATGCGCTGCACACCTGGTGTTATTTTCAAATTCAAAAAGGAACAGACCATTTCACTTCAAAATGCAGGCTGGATTCAGGAGGCGTATTGCATCAGAAGCAGCGAATGAATAATAACAAACAGTATCATTTTGTACATCTTGTAAAATTTGTTGCCTTGTTTTGTACCATCAATAAATAAGTGGAAACCAGCCCCACTCTCTTTTTTGCTCAAACAAAATCCAACACGTTCATCCTGCAGTGCCCTACATATTTGTTAATTGTTCATCATATTGCCTTGTCTGTAAGGTGTCCTTAATTTTCCCATCCTCATAACATTTAGAGCTACGTAACACAACAGACACATAGGGTGTATTATATATTATGCTTTGGAAGCCCATTTCTGGCAATGTAATGAAAGAAAAAAAAATTCCTCTGACTCATTATTATCTCAAAACAATGACCTAGTTATCTGAAAATGAATGAGTTAGTAGCTTCTGAAGGGGACATGCAAGCAAAAGTTTGGAAACCATTGTATTAAATCATTATTTTTTATGTATTGTCATTATTTTGAGGTATTAAGTCATTATTTTGAAATACTAAATCATTTTGAGAGTCTCTCATTTTAATGACTTACAGATTTTTTCATCACCGCTGTGCAAATGGCCTTCCAAATTATTCTAAAACATGTTGTCATTCATTTGGTTTTCTAACAATTTTAGCCACCAAAAATAGTGGCAAACCATTGAGTCACGCAATCAGACTTAAGTAAGGATGGATGATAATTGACTACAATGAACAGTTATCATTAAAAGAATTGTTTCAGTCACTATCTTTAAATGACTGAGTTGTAAAAAATGATTTGTTAGAATCAAAATGTGTACCCAGGAGCCACGAATTTGAATTCTTACAATGGATACGTGACATCAGGCACACATGCAGTCAGAAATACTCACATTCTGTATACACACCCCCAGTCTGTGCTGTATTATAATGCTTACATTGAAATGTAGCAGATTGTTGTAACTGTGTGTGTGTGTGTGTGTACGTGTGTGTGTACGTGTGTGTACGTGTGTGTGTGTGTGTGTGTGTGTGTGTGTGTGTGTGTGTGTGCGTGTGTGTGTGTGTGTGTTGCGTTTCTGGGTGTTAAAGAGAGTAAATGCAGGGAATCTCTGTGTGCGGATGCTGAATGTGAAATGTCAATGTTATTGAACAGGTGCTGCGAGGCAGAGCTGTGATGTTTTTATTTCCAAGCTCTTGTCAAGCAAGGCAGAGAAGAGAGGGCTCATGGGATAATGGGGGAGGTTCAGGGGTGGGGGACTGTGTGTGCGTGTGTTTCCATGTGTATGTGTGTGTGTGTTTTACAGTGTGTGTAGTAGGTATGAGTGCCTGGATCTGTGTGTATCCAGAGAGGTTTATTGAGAAGAAGGAAATGAATATGGGCTTAGAATACATCTCTTCATACTGCACTGTGAATGGTATTATTTTTACATTGTGCACCTTCATGTTTTTCAGCTTAGATTCACCATGTGCTAAACATGATGCCAAATATGGCAGCCGTCTTCACCCATGCATAGACCTCTACTGTCAAGCTGTTATCACCTCATTTGTTCCATTTACACATCATTCATGTTTTCTCTCCTGTCCTCTGTGTGTGTCTCTTTTTCCCCTTCAGTTCTTCTCTTGCAGACTGTCGTTGTGTCAATACTTGTTGAGAGGAAATGTGGCAGTGAGCTAGGAGGTGAATGCAGTCAAGGTTAGTCAACAATGCTTCGTGACACTGGAGCGCTGACTAACACAGCATTTTTGTTTTTTGTTATTTTTTTCATTCCTCTGCCCTAACCCCCCCCCCCCCCCCCC
>JAJHUR010140141.1:0-20046 GCA_027495735.1 Lutjanus campechanus | reverse complement strand
CCCATCTGGAAACACAACACAACACAATCTTCATGCAGCTCTTACAACCATCTTAATAACCTGAAACACACTCAGGTGAAACACCTTGCAGCAATTCTGAAGGGCACAGCTGCTTCTACAGAGCAGGTCACTTCCCATGATGCATTGCTGCGGTGTGCAGCAGCATCAATGATTCCTCATCATGTATTTCTTGTGACCTTTCACTTCCCGAAGCTACCAGGAGAAGCAGCGAGTACAGCTCCTTCATGTGCTGCTGACGGACTGCAGCCTCCACAAACTTCCCCTCACAACAACTCCGACACTCTTTATCATTCTGCAGCACACACGCTGAGATATTTTGGCCAAATTTCAACATGAATCCAGGAATAAACAGATTGAATTAGACTTCAAAAGGCTGCCACTGTTAAAATCCACATTAATAAAAGAGTAAAAGCCATTATGAAACGAGCCTGTCACCCCTCTCAGGGTTTCTGGGCAGAAACTGAACATAAATCATCTAATAATCAAATTAATTTTCCTTTTGGCAGCATTAGTGGCTCCAGGCTCATTGTTAGTTAATGAGAAACTCCAGGAGCCACCGGACAGACGGCTGCGGCTGCAGATTGGAGGACAAAGAGAGGAAACAATGGGACTTTGTCACTTTAATATTAATTATTATTTCTGTGCAACCATAGTGCTGCATTTTAAAATGTTCATCAGAGAGAAGTGATCAGTGATTCAGCTGGACAGAGACACAGTGTGGGATTCATTTATACCAGTGAGGATTTTTTATGTCCAGGTTTTCATCACGTGGTTTCAAACTATAAAAAAAAAAAAGAGGGTCTCAGGAGACTTTTAACTTTCAAACAATGCATGCTGGGAACTTTACTAATATGCTGATCATGTTCCTTTAGAAACTTAATTCAATAAGTGGACTGAACTCAGTACAGAACATTCATGCAACTCATCATCTCACATCAAAAGACTTCAAGTTTTTAAGTTCTGAGTTTAAGTAAATATTAGAAAGTTTCAGCTTAATTAACTTGAATATATAAAACTTCGATTTATGTAAAATTCAAAAGGAAAATTAGTTGATTTCACTAAATTCCTGTATGATTTTTTACAGTGTACGATGGCTCTTGGAGAAACCGGTGGAAGACTTTTGGTTTCACATGGGACACAAAGAGCCATCTCCTGGGTACATGTAAAATTAAAATGAAAGATTATAAATCATAAACAGAAGATAGTTAATGTTTTGTAACATTTGTGTTCCATGTGCTGCTGCTGCTGTCTTCTCCAGGAGAAAACACAGATGACAGACTCTCAGTGAGGAACTTGTTATATAAAGTTATATATTTGTTGTGAAGAAGATATTATAGAAGTGATATGGAGCTCTCTTTCATCCTGCTCACGTCTGTATCAGACTGTCAGGATGTGTTTATGTCACTCTGACTGTTTCCAGAAACTGGACCTCATATTTCCAGCAGGACATCATTCACTTCTGTCAGATTACAGTTGGATTATTTGTTCTTTCACATATTTAAAAAAAACCATCCACTGTTTCTCCTCCTCTTCCTGCTGTAATCAGAGAGACACCAACAGGGTCACGGCGAGGTCGGATCAATCCGGGTTTTCATGCACTCTGTCATACACATAAATCTTACATCATCGTGCTGCTGTATCTCACTTTATGTTTTATTGATGCAGTGATTCATTGATTATTTATGTCATGTCGGAAGTGTAAGTTTGTCCCCAGATGGTAAAGTTTGGCAGAAAAAGTCCAGGCTGACTCCAGGATGCAGGTGGTTTTAAAGTGGAAACTGTGAGGAAAGAAAGACAAACAGCAAATGTTTCTGAGCAATGAGGGCAACAAGTTTATCCAAACATCACATCCACATGTGATGGTGTAACATGTGACTCTGCTGCTTTCAGTCTTTCCTCCACATGTTGAACCTGCTGCAGGATTTGATCCCATCCAGACTCCAGAGCATCACTGAGGTCCAACACTGGTGCTGATGATCAGATCTGGTTCACATGCTTCAGGATGGCACCGTTCCAACATGAAGGGCCGCCCTGAACACTCTGGATTGTTTTCTTTTTAACTCTAAATGGTTTTCACACAGTTTTAGCAACAATTGAGCACAGCTACACCATTTTCTTTTTCTTAACTCCTTGGGTTGTCTGAACCACAGGTCGATGTGATGGTTTTGTCTTATACTCTTAGAATTTTTTTTTTCCTGAAGGGCAGAGGTTCTACCTAGAAATTTGCTTCCCTAAGAACCCCTATTTTGAAGAAACAGTTTGTCAAGGATTCTTTGTAAGACTAACAGTTCCATTAAGAACCCATTGAAAGAACAGTTTTTGAAAGAAAGTCTTTTGTCAAAGGTTCTGTGTGCTATAATCTTGGTAGAACCTCCTGGGTGGGCCCTAGATGAAATCCTCTTAACATAAAAAGCTTCTCAGCAAAATTCCCTGAATGAATAAAACCATTGCGCCATATAAGAGTTCTTCTTTAGAACCTGGCAGGGGATTCTGGGAGGACCCTTTCACAGATGGTTCTAAGTATTACCCTTTATGTTGGGTTTTAGGTCGAACTTTCTGACAGGGTTCTAAGGTTGAACCTTTATAAAAAGGTTCATCCTGGAACCAAAAAGGGTTCTCCTAGGGGACAAGTCAAAGAACCCTTTATGGTTGCTTGGTACTGTTTGGATATTTGCCACAATAAAGGCTCATAAAATATAGTTTCATGTGTTTTGTGAAGTTGTTTTCTGCAGCAGTGCTCTCTCCTGGTCTCCATCTCTTTCTCCTCCTCTGCACCAGCAAAATTTAATTTAATTTGAAATTAGATCTAATCAGAGTTTAGGGGGGAAAAAAACTAGATTTAAAATGAGGTAACCAGGATTTAAAATTAAGCAGGGCTCTGTTGTACAATTTAAAAACTAATCAGAGTTAAATTTATTGATGTAAACTGAAATTGAACAGAGCTTCATCAGTATGGACATGCTTGTTCACCCAAATTAAAATAAATAAATCTGAGTGCTGTTGGGGGAAAAGGGGGGAAACCAGGCCTGGGTTTCTGGGTGACAGGGTGGAGATTTGGTGACTGAATTGGTGAGTATGGTGTGAAGAAAATAAACCTTGTATTGTTTGACTTATGTTCTTGCAAAGCAACTTTTATTTCAAGTATTAATACTAAATGCACCCTAAACTAACTCCTCAGTTCCAGGGTCAGAATCATCTGTCTGCATCTGTCTACATGTTCAGACGGACAGTGTATGTCCTTCAAATCAAATAAATCACTGCTCCAGGTCTTTTATTTGCAACACCAACAAGCACTGAGTGTAAAAAAGCAGGTTCTGAAAGTCAAGTCAATTTTATTTATGTGGCCCAATAACACAAATCACAATTTACAATGTCCAGTACAGTCCAATACAGTGTCCTTAGACAAGACACTGAACCCTGTGCATTACTGATGGCCAGTCCCAAACCCAGAGAAGGGGCAGGGCTGCATCAGGGAATGTAAAGCCTGCACCAGTGTGGATCATAAAGAGAAGAAGAATGTTGAAGAAGAATGGTGAACATTAATGAATAAGCCAATGTTGAAGAATATAGAAGAGGAAAAACGTGGAAGAAGAACGTTAAAAAGAAGAATGATGAAGAATAATCAGAAATTTGTTGAAGAAGACGAAGAAGAATGTTGGAGCATGTGGTGGAATAAGACAAAGAATGCTGAAGAAGAGGAAGAATGTGGAAGAAGATTATTGAAGAAGATTGTGGAAGAAGAGGAAGGATTTGGAAGAAGAAGAAAAATATGGAAGAAGAGCATTGACGAAGAGGAGGGAAGCTTGAAAAGGAATGCAGATAATGTGGAAGAAGAAGAAAAATGTGAGGTGGCAGAAGCAGATATATATTTGTGAGGATTTTTAAAGATTTATGTCTTTACTGTGATTTTTTTGTTCACTTCTGTCTAGTCCTGTTTTTTAAATTTTATTTTTACTTTATTAGTATTTGGATCAAGCTTTAATGTCATTGGTGGTGTTCAAACTCTTTGGAATTGCCTCTCCTCCTCCTCCTCCTCCTCCTCCTCCTTCTTTCAGCCTGACCTGTGAAGGCAGCGTGCTCAGGCAGCCACCACACACTTGACCTTTGTGCAAGTGCAAAAGAGCGAGTGCTGCTCAGCTCACTGCAGCAGCATCATAATGGAGCACCAGAGAAAACAGACTCTCTACTGCAAAGACGTCAAACACAAATGTACGAACGCACACTGAGGTGAGTGTATTAACTTGACTTATAGCCAGTTTAGCAAAGTTAAGATCAGTGAGCCACAATGTAATGTTACAAGAACACGTTTTGATTCAGTTCATGCATGTGCATTAATTTGATCTTTTTCACTGCTTTAAAACTAGATTTAGTCATTGCAAAAAAATTCAAAGTAACACTTTATATTGACCTCTGAGTCATTATACGAGTCTGGGGGACGATGAATACAGCAAAGAAACACAAGGTCAGAACTTTGAGCGTTTGTCTCTATGATTTATGCAAAAGAAGAAGGAAGATAAAAGACTGAAAAGCTTCACCATCTGCTCCGGAAACCTTCGATCTGTAATACCTGCTTGAATGTTTTCTAAACCTTCATTTATTCAAGGAAAGCTGATACGAACTGCTTCACATTCATTCACCCACAAAAGGAGGCTGCTGAGATTCACGGGAATCAGGTTTTCATCCACGGTGCGGCTCCTGGTAGAGTGGCAGGACCGGGAAAAATCTTAGTGGGTCGGTACTGGTTTGGATCAGTTCTGTCTGTGAACTGGTTTTGATACTTCACATTCAAACATACAGTTGAGTCCTGCTTTTGATTCGTCAAATTCGTTAAAAGCTCTCACTCACTTGGTGTGAGATTTTGGGAGGCTTCTTTGGTCGTCTTCCTGTAAGAGGCACATTTTGCCACAGCCAGCTGCTGCCGTCTCTGCCAGTATTTCATCCTGAAATGTTTTAGATAAAGTATGAAACCAGCATTCTTGAGTCTTTGGGCTTCACTTGGAGATTTTGGCTCCTCCAGACAACAGCAGACTTTTTTTCACCAACATAAAACTGGCCCAATTCTGGTTCAAGCACCTCATTCTGAATCCATTCGGAGCATTATCTGATTATCTAGCTGGAACCAAAAAATTGCAGGTTTTCCTTGGGAACTACAGCAGGAGGGTCATTCTACAGGTTGTTTAGCATCGTGCAGCGTCTTCTAATTCTAATTTGAACCCAGTTTGGACCAAACATCTCTGACAGAAAGAGACAGTCTTGGTCTGGTTCAAATTGAACCATGGTTCAGTTTTTTTTCTAGTGTGAAACCATTGTTTGGATGGTTTGACATCAGTGGATGACTTAACCTCCTCAGCCACAGCTGCTTGAACCAGAGAAGTGGTTGATCAATGAAATTGTATTTCCAACATGTCTGACACAGACAATGTCCTGTTGTGTGCTTCATGTGTGAAAAGACAAATTCAGTCCTGAGCTGATTCTGAGAACAGAGTTTATCTGTGTGTCAAAGTGGAGGACAGTAAATAAACAGCATTTCTTCTCCTTCATTTTCACCATTGATGTGGTCTTCAGATGAAGCTTTGAAGGAACAGTTTGGGGTCGAAGTGACACAAGTATCCAACCTCTGACAGCACTTTTTTTTAAACTACAATGGCTTCATTCACCGGCAGCCTGAGGCTGTGTGACATCCAGCCTTTCACACGTCTATATGTTCCACTTAAAAGCTTTGTAATCCAGCAGGGGGCTGAAGTTGTGTAAGCTTGAAATCCAGAGGTGTGCATGGCGCTCACATGGCCCCATCCACCAACATCAACATCTGTTACCATAGCTACCAGTCCAGTGCAAACCTAAAAACCATTATTCTCTATTCTCCAATCTTTTTTTGTTGTTGTTAAGGAAAGGCTTTGTCACCGAGCTGTAATTGCAGCTCAGAATGCCGCCAACACTCTGAACATGTGGAGAATGTAATTTTCTCGACTCTGCAGCCCCTCTGATGTAACCCCGAGGCTGTGAGTCATGAATCAACCTGCGGACGCACAGATGGAAAGACAGCGCCGTGTCCCCGTGGAGCTGCTCGGCCATGAATACTCAAGCTTTTTTAGGTTCAGTTTAGGTGTTCCCTGGTTTTTGTTTTGATGCAGAAATAAAGGAAGAAGAAGAACAGCTCGCCTGAAATAAGGACAATTAGATCTCATCTTCTCTAGAAGTTCATCAAAAGGGTCGATCTTGTGAAAAGCTGCAGATGCAGCAACTATGATTGACAACTATGTTTTTTCTTCTTTGGTTTACTGGAGTTGCTCCAGTCAGAGCACCAGACATTTACTTTAGGACTGCAACTAACGCTTGTAATGTTCATTGTTGATTACTTTCTTGGCCAATTTATCAGCTGTTTGGTCCAAAAAAATGGTGAAAAGTGTTGATTAGTATTTCCTCATATGTCTTGTTTTGTCCATAACTCAAAGATATTCAGTTTACTGTCAGAGAGTAAAGAAACCAGAAAATATTCACATTTAATAAGCTGAAATCAGATAATTTTGACTTTTCTTTCTTAAAGAAATGACTCACTGATTGATTGAAGAGTTGACAATTAATCACTTCATCATTGAAGCTCTACTTCACGTGGACCCTATAATTCCACAATAATTGAAATAATATCCCGATCAGAAGATCAGGATATTTAACCTCAGCTGGTAGAGATCATTCCAGTCCAGCCTGATCAGAGGAAACACGGTTGAGAGAGGAGATGTAAACCTTTAATAATCCCTTCAACAGGAAAATATTAGCGCCTTAATCCAATCGTTTCTCTCTGGTTGGAATAAATGTATTATTTCTGCACATTGCCCCACGCTTGGGGGTAACAGTGAGATTTAAAAAAATCTGAAATCAGTCTCTTTCCAAAAATCATAATCCAAGTTCGATAATCCACACATCTTGTTGTGAGCAGTTTCCTGTAGAAAGTAGTTCACGTAGATTCTGACGTTTCAGTACATTATACTGCAGAAAGAAAATATTTCCTTTGAAACTGCTCACAACAAGGTCTGTGGATTGTTTTGAGCAACCAGGTCATGATTTTGGGGAAGAGACACTCGGCAACTCACACCAAAACAATCTAAACTGATTAATAGTGCTACAGGTCAGAGGGAAAGTTTTTAAAGTGTGTGAAATAACCCTGGATATTTAGGGGCGAGGCTTGGCCTTGGGCACAAATGCCAGAACAGCAAGTCCATCAAATAAAACCATGATTTAAAGTCCACAGAAATAATGTAATGAGTTTAAGTTAAAGTTACTTCCATATGCTGTTGAATTTGGAGCCTCCTGTGGATGAAAGTGGTAGTGTTTCCACTGTAATGACATCAAAAATAAAATTATCTCAATAAAAATCTCCTCCTGCTTCTTTTTAACTGGTTTACATACTCTTCACTTCAAACTGTAAAGTAAACACAAGCTCCTTTCGTCTGATTTCAGATTTCAGACATTAAGAATAACTGAACAGAAACAGCCAGTCTTCTCTGATGGTGTAGGTCATATACAGCAGTACAATTACATTGAGACTGTTTCATAACCAGTTTTCAGCTTTTAGGGTTACGGATGATTTTATTTTAATTCCATTTTTTCCTAATTTGTTAACACTAAGTACGTTAGAAGTCAGTCTGTATAATAACATACTACATAGCATGCAATATATAATGAGTTAGCATCTCATTTTGAGATAATAAATCATTATTTAGTAGGGGTGTAACAATACATGTATTTGTATTGAACCGTTTCGGTACGCGACATTCGGTTCGGTACAGGGCTGTGCACGGGTGAGTTCATGGGCCGGAATTTTTTTATTTTTTTTTTGGCTCACCGGCCAGAAGTTGCGTGTGTTTACGTTCCGCCGCTAACATGTGGAGCTACACGTGCAGCTACACCTGCAGCCCGTGCGCATGATGGCTACTGCTAGCAGTAAACCGGAGCTTGAAGACCCTCCCCTGTCGCTAAAGTCTCCTGCTTGGGAACACTTCGGCTTCCTGGTTAAATATTGCAACGGAGAAAGACAGGTGGATAAAACGAGGGCGGTGTGCCGACACTGATCAGCTGAGATCAGGTATGTCTCCGGCAACACGACAAACATGCTAACTCACCTAAAACGGCACCACCCGAGTGTAAATATCACCGCTACAAGAAGAAAAACCAACATAGTGCAAACGCAGCTGACCTCGGCATTCAAGCAGCCTCTCCCTGGCAATTCAGATCGGGCCAAAGCTATAACAAGAGCCATTGGAGTTTTTATAGCAGCGGATCTAGACCATATTCAGTTGTTGAAAATCCTGGTTTTAAACACATGCTCAAGGTGATTGAGCCCCGGTATGAAGTACACCCAAATGAACAACAAGAAAATTTAGGTTTTGCTTTTTGTTCCCATACTGTATCAAAAATGAACCGAACCGTGACCTCAAAACCGAGGTACGTATCGAACCGAGATTTTTGTGTATCGTTACACCCCTATTATTTAGAGAAAGTCTCTCATTAAAATGACTTACAGGAACTTTTCTTTCACCACATTGGCAGTACTGCAGCACAATGAAGAGGACACGAGCGCTTATAACATCATTCCAGCTGTTTGTCACTGTTAACAGAGACTCCAGTCTGCAGTGTAAAACACAGAATGCTATAACTTTATTTAGCATCCATTTAAAATGTTACGTCTGAATCTCTGAGCAGAATTATTTCAATCAGGTTGAAGAAATGCTGTCTGTGTAACCATGGCAGTTTGCTCTCTCTCTCTCTCTCTCTCTCTCTCTCTCTCTCTCTGCTTTGTACTTTGATCCATTGATCGCTCTTCAGCTCAAGTCCCGTCCTGTCAAATCGCTCTGCTCTCTATTTCTGTCCCCTCTCACAGTTTAATGACCCCTCTTACTCATTCCACTTTTCCACTTTTTCCATGTTCTTCAGTTTCTGTCCTTGTCATGTCACCCTTGACCTCTGCTCATCCGTCATCTGCTATTAAACATGGTGTTTTTAGACTCCAAAAAGCAGAGCAGTATATTTTCTTCCTCTTCAGAACTCCTGCTGTCGATGCTTCGGTGGCAGAAAGCTGAAAGAGAAATCGATTCCATGAACAAAGCTGGTAAGAAATCTTTTCTTCCTTTTCAGCTCGGCTTTGATTCCTTTTCCTGCCAATTCTCCATCACACAAACCAGTCGGAGTAGTTTGTGCTCTCTATTGTCAGGATGACCCCTGATCCCTGATTTCTTCACTGGTTGCTCAATAATGTTGGAGATCTGAGAGTCAGACTCTTAGGCAAGATATCAAAAATCATGAACAGCGAGAACAGAAGGACAGCTCTGCCTTCTGATTAGATATTGTTGGTGCTCCCATTCCCAAACTGGCAGGAAGGCTACGTCTCTATCTGCTAAAACTAAATAAAATCATGCTGTGGGATCAGATCAGTATCAACCACTGTCTAAACAGCAATTACAACCTAGGTGAAAAATTGACCATAATTATTTACTATTTATTATGTCTATCATCCAATCCTGGATCGTTCTCAAACGTATATATCTGGGTCAGACTGGGGTCATTTCTGCTGCGTTCTCAATGAATTGTTGTGTTCAAGTTTTCTACATGCAGCTGTGAGTTAGTACAGGTGTTGATTATTCTGCCACTTCATTATCAAACAGCTCCCACCAGCTTCTCTGATGTTTTTTATTGTTTAAAACTGCTGGCGCTGCTCCTGCGAGCTTCTCCATACAAAACTCCCAGAGGGAAACTGCTGATTTAAAGTTGCTATAGAGTATGGTCTGTGCACATTCTCACTCATCCAGGTCATGGTATTCGTATCAAGGTTTGTTGTAGGCAACTGGACGTGATAGAGTTCTTGAAGACGTTTCGCCTCTCATCCAAGTTCTCCAGAACTGAAGAAGCTTCTTGGATGACACGTGAAACGTCTTCAAGAACTCTGTCAAGTCCAGTTGCCTACAACAAACCTTGATACACTACAGAGTAAGCCTCATTTTGAACCAAATAGTGGTGTTGAATGAATTGAATCATTGAGGGCTTTCTTATTTAAGGCATGTACGCATTTCAGTTTATGTATCTTGTGTAAAGAAATCATAATATTTTATTTTATATGTTGTTTAGTCTTAACAACCTTTGCTTATACATGTCCGTTTCACCCAAGCCACTACTAGATGAGATGACACAATGCTGATTAAGCCGATCGGCTCCTCTAACATCCCGCGGCATTTTCCAATATATATAATTTTTGCTTTGCTTGTTAGCCGGCGACATTCCCGCGCTGGTGCACAGGAACTGACACGTTTTACCGCACAACAAGAAGGGAGGGGGATGACGAGCGTAGAGTCTCATAGTGAGAGGCAGAGCAGGTAGAAAGAGAAAGCGACATGGCGGAGAGCCCAAAGAAGCGGCTGAGACACGGTTCAGAAGTTGATCCTACCACAAAGAAAAAGCCTGGACGTTCGGCTGAAGGACTATTAGCAAAGAAGGAAAGTGACGGACAGAGAAGACAAACACGGATTTGTATTGGCGTTGCTTTTCTTCGGGCTGAGGGCAGACACGGATGTTGCGTTGCTGCTGTTGGATAAGTAAGTGACTTGGTTTATTATGAGTAGTATGTTTTGCTGTTACATGGACTGGACCTCGTACTTTATTATTTTCTTGGAAATGGTGCTATGAACGTAATGTAATGTTAGCAGCCTGGTGTTCGTCATGTTGTGTAGCAAGAGACAGTGTCAAGCAGTACACGGTGTGTAGCGAGTGTTACTCTGTGTACTGGGTACACCTGGGCATGCGTCATATGGAAGAGCCGGCTTTATTGTTGTAATAACACAAAATTCCGCTAGGAGCCGACAGAAGTTACGCACTACAGCTTTAAGCTAAAATGCAGATTTTTTTGACTGAGATTTGGTTGAGTATTTGTTGTACAATATGAACTTGTCAGCTCAGTGTATGATTAATTTTTTGTCATGCTTGGTCATATCTGTGTTGTGTTTCCTGCCGTCCTGTCACTGTCTCACCACCTCAGTCCAGAAGCCACCCAGCAGCAGCAGTCAGCTCGTGTGTTCGTGGACATTTCCAGCTGTAAAGGGTGTTTGCTTGCAACATGTTGATAGGAAGTGATTGGGGCTCCAGTAGCCACTCCAATCATTATGCTAATATGCCATTAAGCTCGTTATGCTCATCAAGGACCTTCAGGCGAGTTAGGAGCCGTTCTGGGCTCGTTAGTGGCCTTTAGTCTCGTTAGGGGCTCATTAGAGGCCATCAGGGTCAGACACACAGCCGGATCGCTGCTCACAGCTGTGTGATGAGGAAATGAGTTTCCCGTTAACAAGCTGATATTACAGCGTTTTAGAGGGACAATGACGCTGGCTGGTGGTAAACAAACTGGAGCACGAAGCGGGAACAGGAGTGAGACTCCACAGCAGATCTCAGAAATTAAAACTACTCATTCATTTAACTTCAGAAGTCAGGAGACAGTCTTCCCAAGAGACGTCACAGCGTCAGTTATTTCTGCCAATAATGACATATTGAAGTGACACAGGAGGAAATATTGTGATGATATTAAAGAGGATGAGGGCAGGTGGACAAAACGTCAGAGTCTGACATGAGAGACGACTGTTTGCTTCCTGTTTCCTGCAAATAATCAGTGTTGATTTATTTTAATCATGAATATAATCTTTCCCCAACCTGAACCAAGTAACTTCTGTGTCCAACTAAACCTCACATACCTTACCAAACACTGACAGGTGTGCAAAACAGAAAACCAAACTGGAGCACGGTGCAGATTCTGCTGCTGCTACAAGATACATCTTCTATAGACACTATAGACAGAGTTCTTCCAAAAAGACTGAAGTTCTACCTAGAAGAGTCTGTTTGGGGGTCTTTGTCAGACTAAAGGGTCAAATTGCCTCAATGCTCCCACTCTGAACTCGAATGAATTTGAATTTTGGAGCGTCAAATGAGAACCAGAGCTTTTTTTCTCCCTGCAGCTGCAGATTAGATTAAATGGAATTAAAAACATAATGATGTGGGAGCGAGTGCTGATGGAGCTGCAGCTCCACCTGAAACCATGTGAGAGAAAAAAAAGCTGACCCACAGCAGAGAGAGAGGGAGGGAGGGAGTGAATATGGACAGATGTGTCGATGTGATATAAAAACTTTATGATCAAGAATCATAATGTTGTTGTACAGTTCTGTCATGTGTCAAGTCAGATTTGTTACTTCACTTTACTTGATTACTCCACGCTGATGAATCAGAGGGAGGAGAGAGGGGCAGCAGAGAGGAGGGAGGGAGTGTGTGTGAAGTGTCGACGTGATATAAAGACGTTTTTTCATGGATGTCACCGTTCGGTTCTGTGGTATCGTTTTTAGTGCATCTGGGCTCCACTCAGAACTGTTTCATTCAAAAGACATGTTTGGAAAAAAGAGTTGTTCAAACATCGTTGAATTCCTTAAAGAACTCATTTGTCAGATTCTTCGTACTAGAATATAAAGGGGTTCTCTGTAGAGAGGGCATGTTCTAGATACAAATCTTGGAATATAAAAAGGTTCCTGGTTGAACCTTCTAAATGTTCTAGATAAAACTCTTTGGTGGGTTCTAGATAAAGCCCCAGACATATGTTAAAGTCCTCAGGAGAGCCCTCTGGATGGGTTCTAGATGATCATAGAAATGTTCCCTGTAGAACTCCCTGGGTGTGTTCTTGTAAGCACCCAGAGAAGACGGAAAGATTCTGGATACAACTCCCAGAGAGGGTTCTGAGTGGAACCATTATACCATAGACAGGTTCTCTGTAGAACCGCTCATAGAGAGTTCTGGGTGAAACCTTTAACATGTGGTTCTAGATTGAACTCTTTATGTTGGATTTGAGGAAGAACTCTTTGAAAGGGTTTCAAGGTTTCAAGTGGAACCTTTATAAAAGATTCTAGCAGGAACCAAAAAGGGTTCTCCTATGGGGACAAGGCAAAGAACCTCTCAGTGGTTCTTTTTATTTCTAAGAGTGTATCCAGGAGAGCTCAGTGCAGACAGTGAAGATACGACAGAACTAAACTTTGATAAATGTAAAAACAACAGAAACTGTGGAACATCTTTCACATGTTCAGATCAGCTGCAGATAATCAGCTGCTGCAGAACAAAACCTGTTCTGATTTATTGTTCCACAGTTTCACTCATCAGGATCATTAATATTTTGTGCAGCTCCTCCTCTGGACCGCAGTCATCTATAATCTGCTTTAAACAACTTCAGAGACCTGCAGGAAGAAATCTGATAAATGGCTTTTATTCTTCAGTTTGTTAGGAGAACGTATCACAGTTTGATAAATACAGACTCTGGGTTTTATTCTTTCTGTGTTGTGTTGCAGGATGAATACACAATCACAACATGAACTTTTAGAATTCACTATATATTTGTGTGTGTGTGTATATATCGGAGAGAGTTTTGACATTGAAATATTGGATGCAGGTTTCAGGATGAGGTCGGTAATATGGGACAAAATTTCACACCTTTCTTGTATTGATTTCTTTCAGTTGAGCTGCCACGATGTGACAGCAGGGAGAATGTGTTCTGTGTGTTTGAGAACCCTCGCTGCTGCGTTTTGTACCAGTGGAGGCGCTTGATTGATTTTTGGGGTGTTGCAAATGATAAATTATATTAATCTAACAGTCCCTCCAGGATTTCGTGGGCTTTGGGACGACTGTTGGAGCCTAAAATGCCTGATTTCACGGCAGTTTTCCTAAAAAATTTCAATGCACATTGCGATGTTTTTTGCAAAGAAATTGCTTTTAACTTTTTGTTTTTTCTTTGGATAATTCAATAAAAATCAACAACAACTTGGCAACTTGTTCTTAGTTTTCTATCTAACCTCATGAAAAAGGTCATGCTCAATTCATGTGGGTTGGCTGAATTTGCATCAGTTGTTGTGATCGTCACACCTTCCTGATCTGAACTGATCTGGATGATGGGAGACAAAAAGCAGGATGAGAGTTTGTGCATCGCTGCAGTAATCCTGATTTGACTGATAGCTGATTTGGTGATATTGCTGAAATGTTTATGGAAGGTTAAACCTGAATCTCTCTCAGACTTCAGTGGGCGCACTATGGACCTGAGCTAATGTCTGACTTACACAAACACCATCACCTCCTGAGTCAAATTCAAGCATTTTTTGAGTTACGTTTACTTTTCTAGCATCTTACAGCTGTGGTACATCACATATTTATATAAATATATGCAAAATGATGATTTTTGACTTCTTTGCCACATTAAATTAGATGTTATTGTACTTTAAACAACCAAAACTGCATTTTGTGATAGCATTAAGTACAGTATTCAGTCAGGTAGTGTTTTAATAGGAAACATCATGTTAAAATTCAAGCATTTTCAAGGACCTCCAACACACATAAGAACCTCTGAAATTAGGAGGTTACTGTACATCCATGAGTTCACTGTCAGGTTGTGATTGAGTTAACTGAAGCGAGGAAGTGATGAAAGTGCTCGTTATGTATTTATCCTAATCCAGCTGTTTGTGTGTGTGTTGACCAGAGAGGAGACACGAGTCAACAACACAAACTTGGATCAGACAGAAGCTCCTCTGATCCAAAGACAAACAGTACAGACCTCAGGGGAAAGAAAACGTGTGTGTGTGTGTGTGTGTGTGTGTGTGTGTGTGTGTGTGTGTGTGTGTGTCCGGTCTGAAAACAATGATACCACTGAAGAAGAAGAGCAAAAGCACTTTGGTTTAGTGAAGGACAGATTGTTATTTTAAAGCATTTTATAGATCATCATTTCAGTTATATATTAACAGTCTGAAGGTAAAGTGGTGAAAATATTCTAAATATTGTGTAAACTGATATTGATGTTGCTGCTGACTCTGTCCACAGCAGCACGTTGCTTTGTTTCCCACACTGGTTCTCCTGCTGCTTCTGCACGACGGCTGCACAATTCATTGAATTTCATCAAAATCACAATCTGGCTTTCTGCAATTTTCAAATCTCAGGAGGTTCAGCAAATGTGTCAAAGAACCTTTAAAAGGATGAATGTGGTGAGACAGAGACGTCCTGTTCTACACATCAGATTACATTTCAACTGCAATATCAATCAGTTAGTTGTAATTTTTTCAAAATCGTTCAGTGTAATTTTCTTTAAGAGTAATTCTTAAACATTTGATAAATAGCCTCCAGGCCCTGCTTCTATTTTGAGCTTCTCTTCTTTCATATTATCATTAATCAGATGAGTCTTGATGACATTTAATGGAGATTTTCATTTCAGATTCTGTCTGTCAGCACTTAACCCCCGAGGAGCCGATCACTAATCTAACCCTCCCATCATTAAGCTCAGGTGATCTGGCTGATTTTAAACACCTGCTGCTGAGAGTCTGCAGGGACACACTTGTTGTCATTAATTAAAAGTGCTGCTGCTGCTGCTGCTGCAGTTTGTGACCCTGCAGCTCAACTCAGAACGCTGCCAGGAAATCATGTCTGCAGGAACATGAAGAACCTGCTCGCTGTGTTCCCCGCAAACATCCACAATATCTAAACCAGAACTCATACCTGATGTGCACAGATTCATCCTCACGACGAGTCAGTAAACAACAAGACATCAAGATAAATTATGATATTTTAGGATTAATATTGTTTATTGCTATGAAGCCAGATGTTGGAACTACACACACAAGTTTTAATTAATGATGTGACGGCGAGCAGCAGTGAGAAATACACAAAGCTGCTCCTGGTGACTGGTTAAGGAAAAAGCACAACATTTTTACTTTGGAGAGGTGAGTGTGAGCAGAACCCTGAGCAGAACAGAGCCGGAGTCATTCAGACTCAACATCTGATCATTTGTTAAATGTCAATGATTAAAAAGTAACTAATACTCTGAGTAGTTTTTGACAAGAATACTTTGTACTTGAAGTAATTTTCTAACACCAGCACTTTTACTTCAGACGTCACATCAGAGTATCAGTGTAGTTTCTTTTCCCACTGCTCCAACAATCACCAACTCTGGTTGGGTGGAAATAAACCATTAATCTTCTGAGTGATACAGCTGTTACATCACTCGAGCATTAACTGTGACACTCGACTCTCTCTGCTGCTCCCAGCATGCACCTGTAGGCTGACAGACATCAGTAATGCAGGTAGTGTTTCCCACTTGATAGCCTTGGCTTCTTATTTTCATTTTCAGCTTCTCTCTCTCTCTGTCTCACTCCTATTTTAATAGTCTCTCGCCCCCCAGCTCCACTGCAGTCACTTCATGTTTTCTGTGCCGTCAGCTGGCGTTAAAAATGCAGCGAGCGTCTGTGGAAACATCCATCTGAAGCTCGTCGAGCAGCCAGAGCTGCAGCTGGAAGTGTGCTTCACACACTCTCACACCACTTCATCCCAGCATTTAGTGCCACATGATGACTTCCTGTTCAGACACTGCTCAGCTCTGTGTGTGTGTGTGTGTGTGTGTGTGTGTGTGTGTGTGTGTGTGTGACTCTTCACTCTCTGCTCTCCTCTCCTGAGCACTCAGGATGGTTCAAAGTCAGTCTCTTCATTCAGCACAGGTAACAGTTTTTAAATATATATCTGCAACTTTTTATTAACTTCTAAACACCAACAGGGCCAATTCTTGCTATTTGTGGACTATATGGTTACATGGGGCCCCCAGAGCCTCCAGTGGGGCCCCACACAGTGTGATGTAAGTCCAGAGAACAGTGAGGAGGCTCTGTCACCAAAACATTTTAAGGAAAATGCAGCATCTGTCTCATTTATGCACATTTGGTCAGAAGTGGTGAAAATGGTATTCTGTACTCGAGTAAAAGTACAGATACTTGTTTACTGGAGTAAAAGTGAAAAAGTTCAGGCTCTGAAATGTCCTCAAAGTATAAAATTTAAAAGACGTCCTCTGAAGGACATTTGTCACATCGTTTTCATATCATTACGTCTTCTTACGTCATTTTCATCTTGTTATTTTTTTAATTTTCATTTTGTCCCATTATGTCTTTTTCATTCATTTTCATTCAATCTTGTTACCTTTTCTCATCATTTTCATTTTATTTTTGTCCTGTTATATCTTTAACATTTTTTTTTTCAGTTTTTGTCTTGTTATATGTTTAAATCATTTTCTTCTTGTTACATCTTTTTTGTCTTGTTAAATTATAATCATCTTGTTTGATCTTTTACATCATTTTTGTCATATTCATGTTCCTCTTGTTACGTCTTCTTTGTATGTTGTTTTTATTTTGCATCAAAACTGAAGTAACAAGTAGAAAGTATCAATATTTATTTTAAGATATAGGGAGTAAAAGTAAAATAGTGTCAAAAGATACACTCAAGTACAGATACCAGAAAAAGTATCAGTACTTAGTAACTTCCCATCGCTGCGTATAGCAGATATTAAAATGCCCCAGTGTTTCCGATTTATTCACATTTTCTGTAGGATAAATTGCAAGGAGTCATCTTCAAATGTTTTATTTTTAATTTCATGTGTTAAGAATTTTTCAGTTCTAGCCTCTTTTCCTCTTAAAATGCCCCAGTCCACCTTAGAGGATCTGGAAATACCCCACCACGATTTTAGAAAAGGGGCCCCAAACATAATTTTGCATACGGCCCCCAGAAAACTAGAAGCGGCCCTGAGCACCACACCAACCACCAAACTCACATGATGGACGTCTGACCTGCTCTACAGAACCAAAACAAGGATGATTCGTCATATTTCCAGTCGGAGTGACGCAGCGATTAAACTAATGAGTGACTCAGACCTTCAGTCAGCATGACTCAAGTCCTGAATGTTATCCAACTTCATTTACAACCTTAATGGACACTTCTGTTCAGAGGGAAGGAAACATAAAACTATCTGTCCTCATACTCCAGAGGACCTTTGGTCCAGGTCTGTTCCAGTGGAGGGAAATCTTAACAATACAACATAAAATCACACGCAGCATTAATGTTGTCGTGTTGTCGAGACTTCAGCGTGTTCTTGAGCTTTAAGTTGTAATGTGAAAATGGCTGATGTGTGACGAGTGTCCCAGTGAAGATTTGTGTTGCTGAAACAGTTTGGAGTGATTTTGTTCCAGACTTGTTGCTGCACCAGTACATCCACTAAACCAGTGGTTCCCCTCTGGGGGGGCACAGAGCTACTGCAAGGGGGGCGCGAAAGACCAGGGGAGAAAAAAAGAGTGAAACAGAGCTGAATGAATCTGATCTATGTAGGGGGAATATCCAGCTGACCTTTATTTTGCTAAAATTTAACTTTTGAATTCTTTTTTTATCAGTTCCATCCCCAGTTATTGTTAACAATTGATTTAAAATTTTGTGGTGGGGGGCTTGAACTTTTGTTGGCTTCCAAAAGGGGGGCATAGTGGAAAAAGTTTGGGAATCACTGCACTAAACCCACAAAGATCTAAAAATACCTGACTTGTTGTCAGAGTTAATGTTAATAAATAACTTTAATAACTAATTTAAGAGACTCTGTGTGGACAAAAATGAAGGGAAATAACTTAATACTCCATTACAAATTACATGTGAGCAAAAAGTTCATATGCAATTAATGAAAAACTATCAGCTGAACATTTGCTTTTGTCCACCGTGTTTCGACAGAAGACAGCAACTCAGCAAGTCAGCGAGTCCTGTTCTGACTTGAGAATTTTCCCCTTTGAGAACAAATTTTTCTGATTATTCTGAATCCACACAGATGCAGGAACATTTCAGACAACAGCTTGTGTTTGACTTTCTTCCAGTGTCAACATGACAGTGCACAAGCCCAGCCAAGTCCTGACAAGTCCTCCAAAATGACACGACAAAACACATTTTTGTTTTTGAATTCAGCATCCAGAACAACACGTCTTTGCCCCAGTTGGCAGGACAGCAGTCCGGTCAGTGCCTCCCAAAGCTGTTACAGCTGATTTACACTGTATGAAAAATGAAGTTCTATAACTAGATTCAAGAACAGCACCACACCATCTCCCAAACTCTATCAACGGCACCTCGCTAATTAAACCACCTGCACCTCCCACAAACCCAAATCACCTGTGTGTCATTAGTCACCTGCACCTTCCTACTCCAGTCACCAGTGCACACCTGTATGACCAGACGTCCCCCAGATGGGGTCGCCCTTTCTGATGTGGTTTGATTTTGACTCAAAAATGACTTAAACTATCCCGGTCATGGAAAGAAAAAACAAAACAAAACAAAACAAAACAAAAAGTGCTGACTGTGGGTTTATTTTGCAGCAGTCTCTCATATTAAAATCGGATGTTTTTTGACCCATCCATCAACCTCAGCCTCGCCCCTCTGTGACTCTGAAACATCGCCTCCAGATTCATAACTTCTGTTGCCACTCGAGGTCTTTGTCACTTGAACACTGAGCTGAAATAATGCTGAAACAGCAGACGCTGTCATCTTTCTTAGGACAGTCTCCTCCCTCGTCTGGGAACCAGACAAATCTGCAAGCTCATCTTTCACACAAAACTTGAGACATTTTGTAAAACGTAAATAAAAACAGAATGTTGTGGTTTGCAAATCATTTTTGACCAATTCAACTTCAACTGAATACAGCACAAAGTCAAGATATTTAATGTTCAAACTGATAAACTTTGTTTTTTGTAAATTGCAACAAAAGACTGTTTGGATCACACCACAGGTAAACAAGGTAACAAGCCATAGTATCATGATTGGCTATTAAAGGACCATCCTCGAAAGGCTCAGTCATTCACGGACGGGGCGAGGTTCACTGCTTTGTGAAAAAATTCTTGCGCAAACAGTCCAACAGTTTAAGAACAATTTAGGGATTTCACTGTCTACAAACAATAATGTCAAAAGATTCAGAGAATCCAGAGAAATCTCTGCACGTAAGGAACAAGACTGAAAACCAACACTGAGTGCCTGTGACCTTTGACCCCTCAGGCAGCACTGCATTAAAAACTGCATTAAAAAGCCACATCATTGTATAAAGGAGACTACATGGGCTCAGGAACACTTTGGAAAACCGTTGTCAGTAAACACAGTTTGTCTCTGCAGCTACAAATGTAAGTTAAGACTCGACCATGCAAAGAG
>JAJHUR010140140.1:663-17315 GCA_027495735.1 Lutjanus campechanus | reverse complement strand
AAAAAAACTGTCACCAGCCACAACTTTTTATTTTTCTCCTGTTTTCACGGTTGGAAAAAAAAAAATGGAGGAACTTAGAAAGATTAACTTTTTTTCATCAGTTCTTAAGTGATAAATGCAGGAGAGAAATAGATCACCAGATTTTTTTTCCCACTTGCATGTCACAGTTTCCAAACCTGAAGGATGAGGGTGGAGCAGTACAGAGAAAACATAAACTGTGCTGCTGCTCAACATGTCGACTGGCAAACACACTGTAAGTTTATTAGGAGACTCACTCCTGACATTGAGATCAGCTGAAGTTATTATTCTGTTTTATATTGTTATTCATAATGGTTAAGAGATGAGGGAGAGAGAGAGGGACAAAATCACAGTGCGCTTATTTAAAGCCTCCACCTAAATAAAGTTAAAATTTCACAAAGTTATTGAGAAAAATTAACAAGCTGAAAAATTAAAGTGATGGCAAACTAATAGTAACAACATTTATAATAACAACAAATAACTGCATTCTGATAGATTAACAGATTTGTTATTTGGGACTGAAAAATGAACATTCAACCAGTTTGACCATTGATGGGAAAAGACGAAACATTGTACTTTTTAAAAAATAATTTTGGTAGGATGATTGCATTATAACTCACATGACTGCATGACTGCTTTTAATACTGAAATGTATTTATGAAGAAACCAGAAACAAGCCCTCGTGAAGGAAAGATAGCAGAAAACTTTGTGGGTATAATCCAAGTTATATTGGAGAAGAGTTGTGTGAATTTCCCCGGTGTGGGATCAATAAAGTTCATCTTATCTTATCTTATACAAACATTTCTGATGCACTTGTAATACCTGTTCCTCAACTGTCACTATTTTGATAACCAGTTAATTGTTTCAGTCATTTTTTTTTAAGCAAAATGGCCAAACATTTGCTGGCTCCATCTTCTCAGATGTGAAGATTTGTTACTTTTCAGTGTCTTATGATGACAAATTGAATATCTTTTTGGTTTTGGACAGTTACTTGGTCAAAACAAGTACTTTGAGGACCGAACAGTTAATTGATTGATAAAATAATTAGTTACAGCTCTTGTATTTAGTTTTGGCACCAACATCATGTGAATAGTGTGCCCTATTCTGCTTTCACAGGAATGGATTCATTTTTTATGTGAGGGCACTACTTGGAGGCAAAAACATAAATCTAGTATTTGTTCTGCTAAATACTGAACATTAAATAAATACATCATTCTGATGTCATACTTTCCAATTTGCCTTAAAGGGTCTCTTCTTCTTCAGAAGAGTTATGTTCTCTGCCTCTTTTGTGTGCTTGAGAACCAGTGGATCAGCTCGCCACAGGCAGGTTTTCTCCTTGATGTTAATTAGTATGTAAATCAGATGCAATTTGTCGTATGTCACAGCACTATTGAGCTAACAGAGACAATGTCACTGACAGGCAGTTAGCATGCGATGAACAAGCCGATCTGTCAGGATTTCTGCTGCTGTGGGATGGCAGTGATGGAGGGCAGCTTGTGTTGCATCCTTAGCCTGAATAATGAGCGCTGTCCTTAATGGTATTGCAGCAATCAGTCTTTGCCGAGGCAGCCGTTTACTGGGTGTGTGCTGCAGTCAGGGTCCCAGAAGAAGACCTGATTTGTTGCTGGAAGGTGGGACTTGCATGTTGCTCTCTGTTGTTGCAGAGTTATTGATCGTTGTAGTAATTCATCCTCCATGATAAGAGCCCTTTTAGTACAAGAGATACTTCTTGTAAAAAAAAAAAAAAAGTTCAGTCAAAACTAGTACGAGGCAGCTGCAGGCTAAAGGTGTCGGTGTGATCAAAACAAACTAGTTCATATTGTTTGTGTTGTCTGACCGTGTCTGAAGGCAAAAGTGCTTATAACAAAAATGCACAGCCAAACTCGAAGGCAGGGTGAAAAGCCCAGTTTCCATTCAAATTTAATGCAAACTTTAAACAGATTTCCAGAAAATCTGCATAAGAAAATGCAAATCAACCCATGTTTCCAGTCTCACCTGTTTTGTGAATATTAGGACGGCCAGCTGGGTCCCATTAAACCACTGCAGAAGAAGTGTGTGCAACAAGATGATGTAATTAAGAGAGTAGTGGTCAAACCTTAAACAAACAAACAAAAACGTGATGAAAATATAGCAGTTATTTTTGTTTCCTTCAATAACTCGTCCCTTCAATGCTGCTGAAGGTTAAGTGGATATTTAAGTTACACGCTTCATGAACGTCATGATTCATTCATTTAGTTTGTTGCACTTACACCAACTTCTCCACCTCAGCCAAGCAAAAAAAAACAAACCTTTTTCTTTTTTTATTTCCAGCATCTCCTCTCATGTGTTTTCCTGTATTAATTGAAAATATGCATAAAAACAGGTGTTTGGAAATACACTTAGTAAGAGAAGTGAGACGTGATTCAAGTGGAATAATCTATCATTAATTGATTATTAAATCAATCGCCTAATATTTTGATAATCAATTAGTCAGTTTTAGTAAATTTTTTAAGAAAAAACATCTTCCGTTTTGTTTTGTTTTTTGTTTATTAAATCTAATCTTAAATAGAACCTCCTCCTACCAGTGACACTGGAGCCTTTATAATGAAGTCATACTAAATAGTGCATGATGTTCATGTTTTAATTTGAGGTCCTTGGATTACTCATATCTTTAGTTATTAACAACAATTCACAACAATTCAGGAAAGTTTTACACGACAGCAAACTTTGAACACCAACATACTGTTGAAATTTCCAACTGAGAACTCCAAATTCCTTTGCACTTTCCAGTGCAAATCGAACGCTCCATAATACATGAGAACTGCAGGGAGATAAGAAGGGAGACGAGACAGAGGAAAAGAGTGAATATAATGCAGATCTGTCAGTCTGTTTCTCACTGTAACACAATCTCCAGCCTTCAGTGTAGTTCATAGACTTCAGGCTGCATGATCAACCAGAGTTTTTACTCACACTCAGTCTCTCTCTCTGCTGCGATCGCACTTTTTTTTTTTAATCAGCTGATGATTTGAGCACCATTATTGCTCTCAAGAAAGAACATTGCTCACTTTCACGTTCATTTATTGCAAATCGATATGTTCAGCTCACCAAAAATACGAGCACGCTCAATGAACACTGCTCTTTTGGCGCATTCATGCGCAACACTGCATAGTGGAGCATTTAACAGCTAATGAGTCAGATGCTGGTAGAAACCAAAAACAGAGCAAAAAGAGATTAAATTGGACTCACAGTCTGCAGGTGACCACAAACATGACTGCTCTACACCTGCTGGATGTGTAATTAAGCACCTGTTTGCTAACATCTTCACATATCAGCCTAATAAGTGACAATATGTCAGTGTTGTGTTCTGTCTTGTTTCCACTGTCCCCAAGTGGCCAAAAACATTAGTGCAGGTTTAAGTTACAGTGACATTAATCCAAAGAATTCAACCTTCATCAGAGGACTTGACCGTAGAATATTGTCCCCGTTCTGAGACGCTGCTATAACTGCATCCCACTGTGACCTGTGAAGTAATGAATCACCCCCCTGTTCCCCCCTCAGGTGAGCACCAGCCTCCGCTCAGCAGTGATTCAGACACCTCGATCATCATGGGCGTGGAGGTAGGCATGTCTGAGGTAGACCTGTCCACGGAGCAGGAATGTGAGGTGGCCAAATCCTGAGCCAATCAAAGCTGAGACAAAAAAAAAAAAAAAAGCATGAATCACCAGGAAAAGGACGACGAGGGCAGGACCGATGGACGGGGGGCCACAGAGACTCGACACATCTTCGGCCCCTGGAGGACGTGGACTCTCAGAAGATCGGCAAATGAGCAATACAGCTTAGCAGCACAAAAACACCCAGTTCTGTCTTTACTGCGTCTGTGGACGTTGTTGCTTGCTCGTTTTCTGGCAGTCACACCTCACAGGTTGTTGGTTTGACTGCCATGGCGACCAGACAGCCAATCACAGCTCTCACAATGTGGTGGCCCAGTTTTTGATATCGTTTCACATCCTTAAACCTAGCATCTGAAACACATACGATGTTGTTGTAGCCCTTCACGGTACTGAGAAGGCTAAGTTAGTTTCTCCTCACTCTGGCAACATAAACCTGCTGCTGGACACAGTATAAGCACAGGAGCAGCAGGGGCCTCCTCGATGCCAGTTTGCAGCTTTAATTATAAATAATGCAGATTGTTTGATTTCTTGGTATGAGATCACTGCCAACATATTCCAGAAGTCAATTTTACTGATGTGATGGATACATAGCATGAATAGAGCCTTTGTTGGCAGTCCCTAACAGTTGGTGTGAATTCCCACCAGCAATCTTTCAACATCAGACTTGGGTACACATTATTATTCCATGGAAAACTTGAAGCACAGGTCTTTAAGTTCATGTGGTCATGTGACATTTGAGGAGTTGGATTACGTATGCACACGTTATGCTGTAATTTCTAGGTGTAACTGTTTCTGTTACTATTTTGTGACACCTTAATTTCTAACTTCTAACTGAAGGAAACAACCAAACACAAGGTAGATAATATTTCTGTCCTCACATTTGACAATCATAGCTTGCTACGAGCAGTTTGAAGTGATGTCACCCACTGCCCTACTGAAACTGCTGCTGATTTACAAGTTATCACAACAACACATGACGCTGCTGTCTGTCAGGAGGGAAATGTTCATATCCGTTTTCACACTGCTGCTAAATACAGCTGGCAGTAGCAGTTGTCCCTACCAAATGCTGGCAGTGTGCACATACTGTAGACAAACTTCCTACACTTGTCAAGCCAGCCAATATAAATATGTCAACAAGTCTTTGTGCCAAGATGTTCTGTAGTATTTTAACCATGGTAGTTGTTTTTCATGCTCACTGATTCCCTTGGCTGTCAAACAGACTGGAATGGCAGTAAATCTGTTTCTGATATGAAACTGCAGAGACAACATGAGGACACAGATTTGGATGACAGAGGGCTGGGTTTTGGTGGAAAAGGAGGGAGCAATGCATTTGGTCAGGGTTTTCATTTGACGGATTTGATGCCCCAAGCAGGGAATTTTTTTTTTTGAATGGCGTTAAAAAGCTTAGAGCATGAAAATGTTTACAGTTTTGGAATACTTGACAAGCTTTGTTTGGACTGCGTACACGCTAAACTGGCTAATTTTAGACAATGACATGCCTTGTGTTTTTGCAAAGATCTCCACACAAAACATTTCACAGCCAACGTGTTAAAGAATGAATTAGACTGCCAGTGACTTTGCTGAGTGCCTGTTAGAGCCATTTCTGTTTGTTTGTTGTTTATATGTGTATAGTATGTTCAAAGGAGCAGCGACTTCTGGTGGCTTAACCTTAATGGGTTAGTTTAGATTTGTTAAAGTACAGTTGAATAAGGTATCCATAATCAGTGTGTTACCTACAGTAGATGGCGGTTGACAGACCCAACAGTAGGAGACCTGGTGTAGGAAGCTAAGCAGCATACTGCTGTGGACAGGGTCAGCTTCAAAATGTATTTTAGTCACCTAAAAAAGGACCACATAAAAAAAATCAGTATCTGTTGAAGTGTACACTTGATTTAGAACATTTTCATTCTTGTCAGGCAGCTTTTTCTGATGAAAAACTGCTGTTATATGAGTGAAATATTGCTCTCTGCATAGCAACCAGACTCTGAGAGTTGCTGGGCTACTGCTGCCTCAATCTGTTAAGGGGCCTTCACATGATGAAAGATTTGCTCTTCGCTCACCGCCAGGTAGGGCACAGAGGCGCTGAGCGGACGCAGTGGAGCTCAGGGATACATCATCAACAAGTGCAAAGTATTCACGGTTGCTAGGCAACACCAACGCTACTTGTTACACCAGAAAGAAGATAATTTGAACTTTGAGTGCAGCGGTAAGCAGCAGATCCAAGAGGTGCGCCACGCCAAGGGTAGCAGTACCGCTTAGTCAGGCGCCACCGCTCTCTCCATAGGAAAACAATGGGATAGCCAGCGCAAAGCGTTTTACCGCTGATCATGTGTAGGGGCCTTTAGTTTGTTTATGTTATTGTGTAAACTCAGTGAATCTGAATTAACCCTTTAAAACTCCAAAATCAGACAATAACAAACAAACTGACTGAGGCAGCGGTAGACCAGCAATATTTGGTTTATACGACGGTGGTTTCCCGTTTCGAAAAGCTGTCTTATGGCAAGGTAAAGAGGCAAAAATCGTATAAATTTGGTGTAAACTGATTTTTATGTTGGCCTTTGTTGAGGTGACTAAAATACATTTTGCTGCTGACCCTGTCCGAAGCAGTACAGTGCTTAGCTTCCTGCCAACCACCATTTACTGTAGGTTATATGCTGAGTGTACCTCATATAACCCCACTTCAAAAAAATCCAAACTATCCCTTTAACTTTATTTAAAAGCTCCGTAATTAAGGAGGTTCCAAATAGGTTTTTGCAAGGCTTTCAAATGTAAATTGAATGTAGATTGTGTAAACGTCAAGTTGAGCTGCTAATTTGAGTCACATAGAAAATCCTCTCAGTTTGATTAACGCCAAGAACCGCAATGTCAACATACAACAGTGAGTAACTCAGTAAACACAAGTCATTAAAAAAACTTGCAGTTGCAGCTCTGTTCTCAGTTTGAGGAAAACACCAGCTTGGTAGTCTACTAGAAATTTCTTGGACCCAGTAATGTTGTTTCCTATGAACTTTTATGATTGAAATGTCATCTATGGAATTGTTCATTTAAAACTGATATTATATTTAATTTAAATTGTTTATAGGTCCATACTGATTTAAACTAATTACTGAGAAACACATTTCCACCATCGCATGGTCCAAACCATCATATCGCCCAAAGCTACTTCAAGTGGAAAGTAGGCTGGTACAGACGTTCTCAATTTTTTCTCAGCCAAGAACCCCTTACAAGACAGAAAATATACTGGGGGACTCCCCTCATGTATGTCCCTTGGAATAATTTCATGTAGCCTTTTTTTTTTTACACTATTATTTTTTTTTTTTTTACAATATTAGAACCATGACAAAATAGAATACCCTACTTACACATACACACATCAAGAGTGTGTTTCACTCTTAATGGACCATAAAATAAAATGCAGATTCTGATCATTTTAAATAATATAAAATAAAAATCATGGAAAGTATATAACAGGCCTATTAAAAAGTATCAATAATAGGTCTTGTTCTAATTATAAAATATTGCAGGCTATAATTAAGCATTTTGTATAAATAAATATTGTTTTATGTCATGTAATTTAAATGAATGAATCTGAAAACTTCTCATGGACCCTTTGGCAGAGCGCCATAGAGTCCTGGGGGTCCCCAGACCATTATTTGAGAACGGGGGATGCCAGTGGTGGAGGGAGGACTGCACATCATTGCTCATACAATCTTTTTTTTTTCTTTTTTTTCCTTTTTTCAAGGAAAACTCTTAGACTCTATTATCAACTTAAGAAATGATCAAGAAGCAAAATCATAGCCTTTTCCTATGTAAGGCAGTTAATTAACTCATTATGTATATAACTCAAATAGTCCTGTAGATGACATTTCAATCATAAAAGGTAATTGCAAACAACATTGCCAGGTTTCATATAGGCCATGCAGGGGTTTCCAGTAGACTCTAGTGTGGATGGAGGATCAAAACAACATAGAAATAACAATTTAGATGCATTTTTTGGATTTAGCCAGATAAGTGTGGATGTACTCTTACTCTTAGACTCCCATGGTGATCCTGACTGTTAACTCATCGTCTCGTACAGTTTGTGGTAGAATTCTTTCTCCCCTGTTTTCTGTCGTAATTACTTTTCCAGTAATGTCATCTTCACCAAAGTGAGCAGGCTCTAACACTCGATTGGATCCGTTTCCTCTCACATTCCTGTAGACTTGCACACTGATGAAGCACAGACCCACTGAGCGAGTCCAGTGGAATTTAACTGGCTGTTTTTTTTTTCACGTCCAGTCATTGTTTCCATTATGTCCTGCAGCCAACTGGGACTGTGTTATATAACATGCACGTGTGCACACTCCCCTGTGTGGGTCAAGCATTAAAAGATCACTGAATGTAGGGCCAAATGTTTCAGTGTTTTAGGAGAAGCATGTTGTGATTATTTCTTTAAGCGTTTTGTGCGTTCTGTATGTTCTTGGCTGTAGCAGCTTGACACCCATAGATGGCAATTCCTAGATAAAACTAGTCACTAAAGTAAGAAGTTAGAATATTTTGTTCCTGACAACAGTGTTTAATAGTGAAATACTGCCTGCAGTTGGGAAAAAGCTTGACAGTTTTCACATTACCTCACTTTATATCAAACTATTAGCACTTAAGGACCGGTTCCATATGTAACCTGCAACTTCAACATGACTGAAATGTGTGGTAGCATTCATGAATGTACATTTTCATATACTACATTAGAAATTATGGTGATAATAGCCTGGTTTACTTTAAGCTACTGTGTACAAGTTTTGCATTGTGGATACGAGGGTGGAGGATGATTGTGATTCCTGCCAGCACATTATTATAGACAGAGATGATTAATCACAGCCAGCCTAATCTGGACCTTTAAGCCTGTATATGTTACATAAGCTCACATGGATAATAAGACAGCACAATACACAAGATAACCCAGAAGCAACCAACAACATCAATATCTGTTGCTCCCCCTGTCTTTCTTGCTCGTTATCGTCGGCCCACACTTCAAATTCTTCTGTCATCTTGACTCCTTCTGACAGCACTCTGTCTCCATCTGACCGTTTCTTTGGTCGGCGTAGCAACAAGATAAAACAAAGCACATCCGTTGTCAGTACCAGAGCTCTCAATTCTGCCTGCATACTGCCTAATAGGGCGAGCATTTGTCTGAAGCCTTCTTTGCACTGAGCAACTTAAAAATTATGTGACTAAGCTAAAAGGACATCCCACAAAATTTGTTTACAGTGTTTCAGTAACAACTCTTTGTTAGGAATAAATGGAATTCAAAGGAATTTTAAAACACAAAAGACGTTGGTGTACTACATGTAATGGCAGTCAATGTACGTATAAAGTAACACATGATTGTTGACCTTAATTGTAGCCACAAAAGTGAATAACACTTCGTTTTATGTGTCTGTGATTTCATAATAATTCACGAGTTTCCTGGAAAGAACTTTGTAATTTAGTGCTAATGTAGAAGCGGCAGTAATACTTTCTGTGTATAATGCATTATAAGCACATTCATAAGTGATTATAATGCATTTGTAAGGCTTTATAATACACTTAACATTTATAATCATGCATGACAACTTATAACAAGGTTTATAATGTGTTATAATGACTTCAGCCAGTTGTAAAGACACATAGAGAACTGCTTTTATGTATTATAACAAGTTACATGGAATAATGTCAAGAATTGCTTATAACTTTATACAGTTCCATCACTTTCTTTAAAGCTCACAAAGTCATGTCATAGCTTATTAACAATATGTATAAGGCATTATTCTATTTCGGAGACTTAGCATTTATAATCTGTTATGATATGTTACATTAGTTCTCTGTGTGTCATTATAACTGCTGAAAGTTATGGTAGTTATAATGTGCTGTGTAACCCACAGATTCACATGGAGCTATAAAGCATTATGAAGGCTGAACTTATGAGTCATTATACCCACCACTTATAATACTTTGTACATAATTAAAACATTTTTATAAAGCCTTAAAAATGCATTGTAATGTCTTATGAACATGGTTTTAATGCATTATAGATGTAACCTTCATAGATAGTGTTACCGAAATGTCCTGAAAAGAAAAGGTCAATTTAAACAAAATTTTTGGAAACTTTATTCTCCATATTGGTTCATTTATTAATTTTATTTGTTTACCTGATAAGGAGTGTGGTCATTTAAAACAGAAAAAAATGGTCCCAAAGGCACCCTAAAAATGGAATAAAACTACATATCCTGATATTTCAGCACCAAACAGTACAACACGCATCCACCAATGAATAATGTCACAGTATAACACATGGTACTATAATCCATATTCAGTAGCTAAGAAAAGGAAATTAAACTTGCAAAGGCAGTTGAATTGCATGCTCACTTACAGGCCAAGTTGAAAAGATTTCATGTTTATCTCCTGTGCACTAAAAGACTCTTAAGTTAAATGGAAATTAATATTTGAAATGACTGTATCAATTAAACACTGTCTCCATGTCTTTATAATTAGCAACAAATTATGTTGTTCTTTCAAGGTATTCAATTTATTCTGAAATTACGGACCTGTAAAATAAAGTGTAGCCCATCATAGATTTATTATCTGTAGTTAATCAAGGCTATCATGTGTTTCATTTTGTTCTCTTGTCACGTGTTTCCTTCTGTTTGTGTAAACTTTCCTATATTGCACTTTATCCCTCCAGTGAATGTGGAGCGGCTATATGAACGACTTGAGAAAGTCTTTTTAATGTACAGCTTTTGAGAAAGAGGGCTACAGTATTGAACATGGCACATGATTCAGTTGTTGCTTATTGTATAATGTTGTGATCTTTTATCTGTACTATTGTGTATATGTGGGGTGATGGGGGGGTAATCAATATATTGTACACTATACCCAGCAGAAATAACAGCATTGCTATTTTGTAATATAAAAGAATTGTAAGTATAATTATCAGTGTCTCTGTCCTTTTCTTGTACCATGATGCACGTGTAAGAATGTCTATGTGAGTTAAAATAAATTTGAATCAGGTTTTTTCAACTTTGATAAACTTGTTTGTTTTACGTGAGTCCAATAAAAGTATGTTTTGCTATATAAAAAACATCACAATGAACACTATCAGAGTTTGTGATGTTTGAATGTGACAGAAGAAACCAGACTGAAGACATCTGTCATAGTCTGGAATATAAAAACATAAATCATTATATAATTAAATGCTTAAAAAAATGAATCAACCACCAATCACAAGGCAGAGTCCGTCACCTGACATTTGATGGATAAAGTTGACACATTTCTTTATTTATATTTGTATAGTTGCAGCATGTTAAACTATGGGTAAATGACAGTTTATACAAAATCTTAAGTCTAATTTAATTAATTATTCATTTATTTATGGTGACAATTTAGCATGAAATAATTATTTCTTGTCTGTGTTTTACTATATGTTTATTAAGTGTTAAATTATAGAATTCTGTATTCATTTAAGCATTTAATTACATAATTGTTTATGTATTCATATATTTAGTTTCAGTACTGAAAACCCTCCATAGGTGTATACTGCCCTACAGAGGCAGGGACCAGTAACTCCAGCAAAACTGAAGTTGAGAGAAAAAACCAAGAGGGTGTTAAGTTTTCAAGCTGACTGTGTGAACTGTAACAGGTGGATAGGTTGTACTTCCTTTGTTTTGTCTTTTTGAGCTTATTATTTTACCACAAAAAATAAGTGACTTAAACCAACGGAAAAACTTTAAGGGGAAAACACTTTTCTTTTTTCGCCTGAAAAAAAAAACGATATTGTGCATCCCTACATACAGTATAACCTGTAGTTTACGGACAGCCGAGGGAAATAAGGGCCAAGATGTATCAATGATTTGATATTCCAAAGCTCTGACCAAACTGACATCTCTATATGACAATAAAAATTAACAGCTTCAATATCAAATATTTTAATTTTAATTAATTAACAGGTGTGGGGTTAATTAATTAATTTTAATGAATTAACCCCACACCTGTCCATCTTGACAACGAATCACTTACTGGTTTTCAAGTAGTCCACCCACCTTCCTTCCTGTATAATGAGACGTAAATGTCACGTGACAATGTCTGAATATTCTCAATATATCAATATCTATTCTAAGGTTCATTCCATATTTTATTGAAAAAAATTGCAATCAACACAATAACTGAACAGCACTGTTGTCTTGCTTGTGACATGGTTATGTACCAAATAAAAACAACGACTCAAATACGAGAGGGACCTGGCTGCAGACAACATGGGGGGCCTCCGCACTTGACAGAAAATCACATGGCCTATGTGGTGGAATACGCTCATGTTGTTTTTGCTTGACCACAGTAGTTGCCCTGATGCTCCGATGACCGATGACTGTCCTGACAGTGGAGGTGCTCTGAGAGTACTGCTGACTTTTACTGTATCATTACCAACATCATTGTAAGTGCGTTGTATTGTGGGGTGTATGTCCATTATGTCTCTTGTTCATGCATTTTTTATTTTTTATTTTTTGGTTAATGTTTGTCACAAATAAAGAATTTTTAAAAAGTCACATATCATTGTCTTCATGATGGAAATTCTGTGACAAGCATGTCGGGTAAACAGGCAAACAAGACAATGAGAGACAAAACAAAAACATTACATTAAGTAATCCTATTAAATTAGAAGCAATGTAAGTTGTGTGATTTGATTAATTTACTAAATGCAAGGTGCATTCCAAAAGAGATAAACATGCAGATGATTTACAGATTATCATGTAAGAGATGATGTACAGATGATAATATAATATAAAGAGCAATATTTTACAAAAATAATAAAAAATATTCTCTGATTTTCCTCAAGTGAGTGATAGTCAAAGACTTTTGTCCTTACTGGGAGAGAGGGAGGACTGCTGGAGTCTAGCAGCAAAATGTGTTGCAGCCTGCCATGAGTTGCGCAACTCTGTGGACCCCATGTCCCACAAGACCAGTGATTAATGTCACTTATTAACAAATGACTAATTTGTTCTAGGTCCATCAAAAATTATGAACCTACAACAACTTTTACTACTTCATAGCCCCTCATGCTCTCCATGCCTTTTTATCCCCCTTTGGTATTATTATTGTTAATTTTGATTACTATGTCAGTGTTTGTATTAATATGCTTTGGCAACATTGTATTTTATGCAGTCATGCCAATAAAGCTAATTGAATTTAATTAAAGTGGAACGGTCTGCTATTGAAACAGTACAGCAACTGTTCTGATCCACACTCCCGTCCAGAAGGTGGCACTAATGTACCTAGAAGCTGTTTGCCAGCCGCTGTTACACATCAGAAGAAGAAGTGGGAGGAGGAAGCGAGAGAGATGCAGTCGTCTCCCGAGTTTCGCGGTAGGATGGGTCGTGGTGAGGAGCTCAGTGACTTCCAGCGGGGGACTGTGGTGGGATGTCACCTGTGTAAGAAGTCGGTCCGGGAGATATCATCACTGTTGAACCTGCCTCGGTCCACTGTGAGCGCCGTGATCCTGAGGTGGAAACGTGGCGGGATCACCACGGCTCTGCCCCGCTGCGGCCGACCGCACAAGCTGAAAGAGGAGGACCGTCAGGTGCTGGAGAAAGTGGCCCTGGAGAACTGTCTGACCTCCGTGGAGGCTCTCACCACCGAGTTTCAGACCGCCTCCGGAGCCAAAGTCAGCTCCAGGACCGTCCGCAGGGAGCTGCATGAGATGGGCTTCAGAGGCCGAGTGTCCACCTACAACAAGCCTGTAGGTGAGTCAACTGTGAGCTTCATCTGTCACACACAAGCGTGAGAACAGTGTCCACATACTTCTGTCAACATTACACCCATTTGTGGAGGGTTACTTTAAAAATGTATCCAGATACAGTTACTGATTACCTGTTAAAATGTTGCCAGTAACGTAATCTAATTAAAGTAATGCAACTTGATCATTTTATGTTATTTTTGGATTACCTCAGTATAAAATATAGTGAAATCGTTTAGCCTAATATAGCGTTTTTAGGCCTGCAGCTAACGATTCTTCTCATGATTGATTAATCAGTTGATTAGTTTCTCAATCGATTATTTGCTTGGTCCATGCAATGTTTGAAAATGGTGAAGAAAAAAAAAATGTTGATCAAAGCTCAAGATGACATCCTCAAGTGTCTTATTTTGACCACGACTCAAAGATTTGGATTTTGCTGTCAGAGAGGAATAAAGTAACCAGAAAATATTCACATTTAAGAAGCTGAAATCAGAGAATTTTGACTTTTTTTAATGACTCAAAATGATTAAACAATTAATTCATCCTGTCACAGTCTTGTCAACAGAATGATTATTTTCATCATTGATTAATGTGTCAACCATTTTCTCCTTTAATCAGTGAGTTTTTTAATTGTTTTTCACCATTTTCTGACATTTTATTGACCAGTGTTTCCTGAAGTCCAAGTTGAAAATGTCTTGTTTTGTCCACAATTCAAAAATATTTAATTTACTGCCAGAGAAGATTAAAAAAAAAACAGAAAATATCCACATTCAAAAAGATTCTCCTTGAAATCAGATGACACAAGCCTGTGTTTACGTTTTCCAAAGCAAAGCTACAGGGTGTAATGTTAAAATTAAGCAAGTGGAGATTGTTACTTCCATAATTTTCTATATTTTACATTATACATTGAGGCTATTTTAGCAGAAACACGACTGCTTTTGTCCACAAGATTCTCCAAAATCAACAAAATATGAAAGCTTGTTGTAGAGGCTTTCAACACAGGGCCACTGAGGCTATGTTCAATCCCAGTCCAGCCATGTTCACTGGAGGCTGCTGATCCCGAGTCTGTTGCCTGCTCGTCCGCCAGCATTTCGTGCTGGGTCCCCTCAGCCTGGGCCTGAAAACCAGTCCAAAGCTCCTGTGCTTGCAGTGTAAAGACCAACACTCCCCCGAGGTTCCAAGCCCTCAATCTGGGCAGAAATGGCAAACTAACTTACTAACTGACAGCAGCCACAGTTAGCATCAGTTACCAGTTACTTTACTGCTTCTTATTTGTTTGGAGTACTTTCCTGCACCTCGACCCAGACTGAGCTAGAGTTTGACTGATTATTGGCTGCCCTGATTATCAGATCTGGTACTTTTTTCTCTTATTTCAATTGGTGTTCTTTTTATTTCATCTTTCTGCTGATAAGATTAATTAAATGTTATAAATGTGCCTCACTGGCTCTGCTGCAGTTGCCTCTCCCTGTCTGTAGTCACCATGATTGCTTGAATGTTGAAAAGTTTCCAACATTTCAACACATATTTCTCAGGAATGTGTATTTTCTTTTATGTCCCAGGGCTGCAATTACTCCTGGTTGAAAGCCCAAGTATGGCAACAATATATTTTGATCAGAAGAATGTAAGAGCTTTTGATGAGGAACTTGTGCACATTGTTAAATTCAAGCAGTAATTCTTCCCATTAGTTTGGTAAATGTGCACAAATAGCATTCAGGGTTTCCCCGAGAAAACTTGCTAAGCCTGGTGGTAGAGAAGCCCACTGGCGGCCCACCGTGTTTTTGTTAAAAAAATAAAAAAATAAAAAAGTAAAAAGTTGACTGGAATTTTGAAATTATGACTATTATGTGTTATTATAAGCCATTTATGAACAATACTTAAACATAAAGTCTTACAAAAAGGCACAATCTTGATATATGGTTTTAACAAACACAAAAAAATATAATTGTTTTCACTTAAGTTAAATCCTAGTGAATCTTAAAACAAACCATTGCTGGTCACATTTAAAAGTAAAATAAATTAACATAATCCTGTTCATCACGGGGCCTATTTTTTCTACCTTCTGTCCGAAATGACTTACCCAAAATAAATGGAGGCTATATGTATATCTTGGTCTCAAAATAACGGTAATACATGTGAGATTACTATACTAGTGTCAGAATCAAGATATGTGTTACTGTGTCAGAGTAAATTCACCTGGAATACAGAAAAAAAAAGTGAAGTTTTATCTATTTATTTAAAAAACAAAACAAAACATTGTTTAGAGTGAAAAACACTTTTGAATCATATGATAGTAGCTTAGTAAAGTTATATCTGATGAGTAACTGTGCAAAAGTCGATGCTAAAAAAAAAGTGAACCTGAACAGTTTTATCAGATGTTTTAACACAGACATATCCAGGCGAAACTGCACCAAATGTGCCATTTGGGCATCAGGCACACTGACGTTTGGCACTGTGTTGTTAGTATGTTAGCACCGCTATCTGATTCAAACAGTCAGAGAACCTCCTCTGTTGTGTATTTCTCCTGTTTTCTGCTGATCGCGGTGAATAAACTCCCTGCTCACAGCGTCTAAAGTGTCAACAGGCTGTGTCCTGTGCGCATGTGCGTCAAGGGGACTATCTCGGCAACCCATTGGTCAATTTTGATGATCGACACCTCTATAAACCAATCAGAGTCAGGAGATTCTACCGCTACCACCCAAATTTATCTTAGCAACACCAATGACAATACTGAAGGACGTGAAGCCAAAGATTGTGTATTGTAGGAAGATGTGTTACTCCGCTCGAAAACCAGGACCATCGCGATTCATTTCAAACTATTGAAGAGTCATAGGAGTAGACATTAGCAGTGTTTTTTCAAGCTGGAATATAACTTTAGGCCACAAAACAGCTAAAGTAAGACATATTTTATGATTCTGTGAAGGTTTTTGCGACTATTTGGCGTTTAAATTTCTGAGTTTTTGTCGCACAGTGACGAGTGAGACATCTTCATAAGTACTATCTCTGTTTTCATGACACCTCACTTGTGTGGATTGGTGAAGTTACGAGAGTAGTAAAAGCACTCAATTGAACGTGGGCTGTTTTCACGTTTTTGTTAAATGCCCATATTATTGCTTGTGGTTTTAATTGTGTTTCGTTTAGGTGGCAATGCTTGATAGAGGCTTTTAGCTGAGTTTCTCCCCGTCATTTTGGGGTGCTACAAGTTGATTGGTGCTTCCTAGCGTGCCCATATGTTGTTTGTACCG
>JAJHUR010140138.1:0-25054 GCA_027495735.1 Lutjanus campechanus | reverse complement strand
CATGTCAAATGTCTTCCATGAAAATGACCTGTTCTATTTTGTTCTGTTTTACTCTGAGCCTTTGATTTGATTTTGGGGTAATTTGGTTCTAATTGAGTGGAGATCAACATGAGCCCAATTACATTCAATGCATGGTACTGCTGGGCTCCACCAATCACCAATTACATTAGCTTGTTTTGTCCCATTAAGAAAAAAGAGAAACAACTACCAAAAACTCAAATACACCCCCTGCTGAGGAGTCAATGGAATTTCTAACAAAGCTCTCAGAAAGCCATTTAACGGTTCAGCAAGCTTTAATGCAAAGCCAATACAAGCTTTTATGCAGGAGTTACTCAATGTGGCTGTATGCACGCTGATTGTACGACGTGCTCACACTATTTGTAGCTGCACAAACAAAAGCCAGATAAGCTGTCAAATTTTTAGTACCAAGAGCAAAAAGGCACTTACGATGCCTTCCAACACTTACACACTCAGATACACCAGCAAAAAATATATTGTTATCTTCAAGTAATCCAAACCACATGTGTAGGGTCTCTGAGTTTTATAAGAGCCAGTCGCCCTATGAAAGTGCCTGTGCTCTGCCAAAGGGTGACATTAAACCACGCTAATGGTAAAGCCAGATGGGGAGCAAGGCAGTGAGAGAAAGAGGAAATAGACAGGAGAGTGAGAAAAGGGAAGAGAAATGAGAGATTAACTGTACTGTACTAAACACACAACCAGTCAGATGTCAGGATGATAATAGGTTCCAAAGTGCTTATATGAAAAAAATTAACACATGCACTTGGCTGTCAGTGTCCTTGCACACATGACCTTCTGTTTGCAGTGGTCATTTTTATTTTGCCTTTGTAGGAGTATCATAATTAGATTCAGCAACCATTAAATTGGCTTGTAACTTGATGACATTTCCCACCACAATTAAGTTTTACCCACATTTAGTGGGTTGGCGGTTGTTAATTTCAAGTCTTGAGCAGTTAATTGACAATAACTTTAACTCCAGGCAATGAATAATTACTATCCCAGAGTTTCTTATTACATTTAACTCACATACAGTACTTACATGAATTATCGTGCAGCCCTAACCAGTGTTAAAAAGTAAATGGTGTAGACTACAGCTGAAATGATTAGTCCGTTATCTATTGATCACCAGAATCTGCAACTATTTATATTTGCTGGCAATGTGAGGATTTGCTCCTTTCTCTCGTTTGACATTATGTCAGTCAACTAAATAAAGTTATTACTAATTCAAATGAAAATCGGTTTACATAGAATAAAACCATAAACAAACTGATGGAAGGTGGTGAAACCAAAGAAATCATGAAGCGATGTGGAGAGATAAGAGAGGGACAGAGAGCAAGAGATGGAGAAGGAGATTGAGTGGAAATGATGCCATTAGCCCGGAAGAGCTCGGCTCAACACACGTCGGCAGCAAACCAAACCTTCCCCCTCTCTCTCCCTCTTGGTCAAAGGGCTCATTTGGCTCCACTGACTATAAACAACACTCTAAACAAACCAAATAAACGCTTAAAAGTAAGTGTTCCCCCCCACCTCCCCAATCTTCCCTGCACTCCTCCATCTCCCTGTCATATGCGCTCAACTCCCATTTAATGTCCTGCAAATGAAGCGGATTTATTAATGTGTAATTAAGTAATAATCATCACTACATAATGCATGAGAGACTCAAGGGGCTAAGAGCTGAGAGAGAGAGAGGGAGAGATAGGATAGTGAGGCTGCCGGAGCAGACAGAGAAGGAGATTTTTGCTGCCTCGCCTCGCTAAAGACACACATTAAAAACGGATTAATCCACTGAAATAATATTTTGATAAGAGCAAAGCCGTGCTCATTTCTTTTTCCTGCTCACCCCTCCTTTTCTCTCACCCCATCAGCTAGTTTCATGGCCCATCATCGTGCCATTAGTCCATGTTCAATTAACAGACAGCAATTAGTCAAGTCCCCCCACTACAAGCCTAACAAGGTCTAATCACTGTGAAGGCTAGACTGGTCAAGTAAATTTATCAGAGGAACTTAGGCAGTGGTGAAACAGGGAGGAGCAGTAACATGAAGACTAATACAGCTGTTTGTTATTGCTGTTCAGATGGGACTTTTCTATGGCCTCGCTGTTTGATTAGATTGGTACATCAAAGAGCATAACTTCATGATAATACACTAAATTGATAATATTGTAATAAATTGATACCACCACAATCCAACAAGGCACTGTAATATTTTCTTATTCTTGTTTTCTAAAATTACATTGAATGTAGGGCTGCACAATTTGGTTAAAAAAAAAAAAAAGTCATATGGTGATTATTTTGACTGAAATTGCAATTACAATTTGTGAGAATGATCAGTTTTGCATTACAATTTTCATATTCGCTGAAAAATTTAAATCTTGATGATATGATTGGTTGGTACAGATCTCAATAAATGTCACGTTTTCTTTTATCTGGAGAACAAGATTTTAGGCCAGGTCATCTATGCAGCACTACAGTGCCTCATTATAATGCTGTTTTCTCATTCAATTTTCCTTTTTCAAAAAAAAAAAAAGAAGCAATTTGATTCTGGTTCTGCGATTTGGATATTGCACTTGGCCATATTGCAATTTTATTGTGATTGTGATTAATTGTGCAGCCCTAGTTACATGTTAGTGAAAACGGCACCTGTGCAATATTGCATCTGCAGCCTGCAGGTTTTACAAAAATTGAGTAAATGAACATACAATAACTAACCTTGCCCTATTAGGCATGCTCCCTGATAGATCTAGGGGTTATGGCTTATCAATGGTATCTCAATACGATACGATCTCAACGACTAAATACCTCAATATTGATATTGCAAAAATATTGTAGGGATGACTGAGTGCTTTCACATATCAACACAATGAGATTTTTGATAAATAATAATGAGTAATGTGGATATAAAGACTAGGTGGGTAAAGGTAAATAACAGAATGGAAGGAACAATCTGGTTAGTTCAGAAAACTACATCACTTAACTGTAATGCAGCCTTTACAACAATGAGAAATAAGACAAAAAAGTGAAAAAAGAAACGGACAAGATCTACAGAAAATGACAAAACTTTCACTCATCAGTAGTTAACATTGTTTTAGTATGGTCCGTGGCCTATATGCAGCATTCAGCAAATAGGAGAAGTCAAAAACTGGGGGACAAAAAAAAACAAAACACTTTCCTAGAAATATAACACTTGTGCATTATTGATAGCAATGCATTTCAAGTGATTTGTGTTGAAGTAGACCCCGACCAGTACTGTGTATTTTGGGTCCAATGCCAATACTATAAAGGAGTGAAAAAAAATTCTGAAAAGGGAAAAATGGTCAAATAAAATTATGCCTGTAAAACTAAAAAACTGCATTATCTTCTGTAACCAAAAACGTTCTCATATTGGCACATATCACACAACATATACTGATATTGCTGTGATATGCAAATATGTGGCTGCAGCTGACCAATACATCTGTCTGGCTCTAGTTTAAAGTCAGGCAAAAGCAGTAAAAGCCATCTGACACAACCAGCATGATGAATCTGGAGATCAGACACAAGTGTATTACCCTGTCCATGCTCTCACTACTGAGGAAAACTGTGATTAAGTAAAGTGACAGTAAAAGATCACTCAATCACCCATCAGTTATGAATTTTATTTCCAGAAAAAAAAAACAATTCTTTCAAGAGGGAAAGGGACACTCTGAGTCAGTGCAAATCTAAGCAGGAGATGGATGAGTGGGACTTTGTTATTGTTTTGGCATGCCTGGCTGGCCTGTAAGTCCGTAAGCCAGCCAGCCAGCCAGTCAGAGTTGGGTGAGCAGGTGAAAGACAGAAGAACATGAAAACACAGATAATCCCCCGGCGATGCTCACCTCGTCCTGGCCTCCATCGCTTCCTCCCCCCCTGCCCACTCACCTGCTGTGAGCCACTGCGCTGCCCCAAAACACCCCTCCCCTCTCTCCCCTTTACCCTTCAACCCCCTCTTTCTCCTCCATCTCTATCTCTCCCTCCTCCATCCCTCTCTCCATCTTCCCCCCAATGCCAGGTCTTGCCAAGCTGTCAGTGGGGCAAGGTGTGGAGGGGAGATAGCAACACGCATGTACACACACAGATGCATGAGTACACATACACAAAACACATGGTGCTTATGCAAGCTAGACTACAAGGGCTGTGGTACCTTTGCTGCGCACACACACATACACACACACACAGAGTGGTGGTCGTCCGCCTCAGCTTTGCTTCGCTCTGCTTCGCTTGGCTGCCTGACTAAAGCTAAGCTCTGGTTATCCAGGCTGCTGAGACCAGGCTGCCTTAGTGACACACACACTCACACAGAGAGAGAGAGACACACACAAGGCGTGCATGTCCATGATGCATGCAAACACAAAAACAAGAATGTAGATCTTGCAAGCATAAGCCTGAACACACACACACTGACAGAGCAATGACAGAGCAGCAGTGGACAGATTCACTGGTCCACAGCAGCTGATTTGTTCACTGACAAACTGCACCGAGCATCAACAACACTACAGCAGGGGGTAATAAGAACCACATCCAGTCACATCTTACACATACTGATTAAGTGAAAATCAACTAGATATTAATACAAAACCACTCTTAACAAATACTGAAACAATAAGTTGATTGATAGTTGATTTGTATATTTGCAGAAAAATAATCTAAGACTGTTTATCAAACAGCAGTCAATTTATCCACAAAACAGATATACAGTATGTTGTTAATTTTTGAAGAAATCTGAGGCACTTGAGAGGGTGGAGATTTACAAAGCTTTTACTGACTCATAGATATTTAGTAACATTAAAACATGTGCCATTCAGTAGCAGTTAAAAACAGGCAAGTTTTTAGCTGCTTCTAAATAGCCATGAGTTAATTAAGGTTTTTAAATTGCTGCTCTCAAGTGTCTTAGATTTCTTCAACAATTCTAAACTTTGAATCCCAAAACTGAAGAGCACCAGAGGGATACATCTTTTTTTATTTTACACACCCGAGCAGCACTCTAGGCAGATTGTTTTGTGACAGATATGTCGCCATTTGTAGGCCTACACGTGTGCATCTATCAATATCTTAACAGTTGGGGAATTTTGTGGATATTCTAATGCCAGCTCTTTATAATGTTAGTGTAGAGACAGATTGGAAACTGAGGTGGTAACAGATTGTGTTAAAACGATCATGAGGCAGATTCTAACCCAGTACCTCAAATAAGATACATCCTAGTCCTTTTCTGGAAAATACTGAAAAATATTATCTTTATTAAGTAAAATGTATACGAAAACTGGTTTGAAGACTCACTTACCACTTTATAAGTATTATTACTGGCTACAAATAGCATTCATTATTTTCATGGGCTGTATCTATCAACTGAACTTAATTAAATCTTCACAGCAGATACCTGAAGAGGCTGTGGAATCTGGACACTGCATCACTCACAATCGCATCCTCTTCCCTAAAACATACAACATCCCTGTTAGCTTGCACTGTGGACTGAACTGAAAAACAACTGTTTTCTAAACTTGTTAGTTTCCCTGCCCATATAGCCCACAGTAATAGATATTACAACCACAAATGTAACCCACAGCAAACACATTAATACACGCTTCCAGTACTTGGTGTGTGGTATGTAAGCAGCCTCTCCTACTATTGACAAAATGAATCCCACCCGACGTCAGATGAAACAGGCTTAACTTCAGAACCTGCAGGAGAGGCTGAAACCCTCCAATGAAAATCACACAGCTAATCAAACTAAACACCCAGTTTGAGTCACTGTCAGGAATCAGCTTGCTTCCCAGACAGTCACAGAAAGGGAAAGCCTATATGGTAGAGGAAATGGGGGAGGGTTGTGGCAACCACATGGTCAGCCTGTCCCGTTGCCCATCTGGGTCCCATAAAGGAAACATGGAGGCCAAGGCCACCACATGCCCTCATGCATGATGCCCACTCACCCATGCACTGCAATGAATACTATTTTATGGTAATGGGGGAAACTGAGGCTTCCTTTAGTAAAAACACAATAATGCTGCCTTCCTATAAATTTAGACTTTTCTTTAGGAAAATTTAGGTAAATGGGGCATGCAGGGCATATTTTTAAGTAGAAAGGAGGGTATAAAAACATGAGAAATGGGAAAGTATTCACATAAATACTATAAAAAGATTTAACACACACTTCCAGCGATGCTCTGTGCCTTCCTTAAAGTGTGGAGAATTTCAACATTTGAAGAGAAAATTAGGATGTTGCTCATTATTTTGGTGTTAAAAAAAAGCATGAATGATGATGAAGACATACAATGTCGGGGTTAAGTGACTTGATTTGGGGTCAAACAGTCATATTTACTACAACAAAGCAGTGGTGGGATGCAGGCAATACATCAGAACATGGGAATAATCCAGATTACGGGGCCCCATTAAACAAGTGAATTACAGCAAGTTGATCCAAACGCACAACCCACGCTGACAGTAAAATGACACACCAGTGGATCATCTTTCAAGTTGTGACAGTGAGGCAGCTAATTGAAAACAATTAGCCTGGTGGACCAGTGGACAGAGAAATTAAACTGCAGCTCTTTAAACCTTATTTCTGACTATGCTGTAGCCACTTGAAACAATTAGGAGACAGTAAAATTTAACTACACCATTTTTCTTGCATTTTAATCATTTTAACATTGGTATGACTAATTACAAACAATTAGTAGTCCAACAGTAAAAGTGAGCCAACACACTAATTGTTAAGGCAAGAGACGCTGGTTTACTTCTGTTGTAAAACGATACACTGAGTGCCTGCAACCCTTTGGGGGAAGATAAAATTAAATTGGCTAAGAGGCAGAAGAGTTGCATGAAATCTTGGTCATGGTTTTGGCCGCTTCTTTTTCCACTCCTGAGTGAAGTGTCCGTTCTCGTGTGGTTCAAAATAAACACTTTCTTACCTTTAACGGAGCGCGGTTTGGCCTGTTTTCGTCTCGACATCTCTGGTCTCGGACTGCTTTTTTTAAAAAAAATAAAAAATATTTATTCTCTAATTGTTTTTGTTCCGTTCCGTGTTTTCAGCTAACCATGCAGGCGGACACAGTCGGTTTGTGTTTCCTCCTCCTTCTCCACTTCGCTGCTGCTTCTTCGCCTGTTGCAATGCGGCAGCTTCAGTCTCTGAGTGGGAAGCGGCCGATAGTCCACCGACAACAAACCAAACACACCGGGATGAAGCGACACGCGGCTCTTCTGACGCCTTTTTCTTCCTCTGCAGTGGCTAGGGCTCGCGCAACCTGTAGAATAAACGGGAACAACTTCCCGTCGTTTCCTTTCCTCTTCGCCGCGGCGCCGACAGCCTCGCTTTCTGCTTTCTTCTTTCTTCTCTTTTCCTCCGCTCACGCTCGCCTTTCTCCGCTGCAGCCTGAGCGCTCGTGCCGCTCCGACTTCTTCCAGCACTAGCGGACCGGAGCGCGAGCTGCCAGCCACGCGCGCGGCAAACACCTGAGCAGGTCCCGCGCGGTATGGAGGGAAAGTGACAGCGGCACCGTCCGAGTGCGAGGCGGCGGTGCCACGGCGGTACGTGACGGTCCAGGTGATGAGGAGCGACCGAGAATGTTCTGGGAAATAGCTTTCAAAATGAAATGTGGCTTCTTCCCCCGTGCTCCTCGCGTCTTCGTCGGGGCTTATTTAGTTTATCGAAACTATTTCAGTCTGTTTTGTTTTTCTTTTCCCTCCAGGAAAGCGGCACTGACCCGAACCGAGCAGTCTCCCGTGTTCCGTCCCGCTATTCTACACTAGGCAGTGGTGATGGTGGTCTGGTGGCATGGACATTGCGCTCTTCCCCTGCATCTCCACCCCGAGGGGAATAGCCTACTGCTTTTACTACCCACGCTTTCTTTTTGTTAATATTTCTCAATGCCCTGCCGGCGGTATTAATAGCAGCCTAATATTTCTAGCAGTCTAACCCTTCGCTAGCCTCTGTCTCCCTGCTTTTTCTTTGTCCTGACTCTGGCTACCAGTCTCCCTCCTCCTCCTCTGCCTGCCTCTGCTGGCGGGGCTGCGGCGCAGACACACATAATAAAGCCAAGGCAGGCAGTGCTTGGCTGGAAATGTAGCCGCGTCCCAGCAGGGGGATGTGAGAGAAGGGTCCCGGCGGGGGAGCGCTCTGATCCCGCAGGGAGCAGCTCGGCACAGCCCGGGTTGGCTGAGGCAGAGAGGCAGGAGAGAGGCAGGCTGGGCTGACGGAGAGAGAGAGAGGAGGCAGAGGGGAGAGTTAGGCAACAGCGCCTAGCTGTGGTTGACCAGCGCAACTACAACGGGGACTGTGAGAATACAGAGGCAGGAGAAAGAGGGAAAATATGGACTTGGATTGAAGTGGGATGTGGAAGAGGCTCTAAAGTTAAAGGTTCAATAAGTAAGTTTGGTAAACAAAATGAGGGTTGTTGATTATTTCACCTGCTAATGAGGTATTTAGTTTTACATTGCTTAGCTGTGATGGACAGTGCTATCAGCCAGCAAGTGTTACAGCATGTCACTCAAGCCGCAGTAGCAATGACAGTGTTTTTGTATCTCTGCATTAAACATTCCTGCTGCATTAGCATGCTCCTCTCTTGTGGGGCAGGCCACTGCCAGCTGTGACAGAAAGTGTCTTTTTTTGACACTTAGATTTCATTAATTAATAAAAGATTTCATATACAGCACAATAACAAAAGTTGCCAGGCACTATATCATTCAGAAGTTTCAATCTAGCAGATGCACATTATGGAATATGTACAGGGCGTCTTAATACAGCACTACATAATTTGTATCTAAATCTACATGATGGACAGAGCATACTGAAGAGGGAAGGCAAATGACATTTTAAAAGTTATTTTAAACCATGAAGATGAGGGTAAGTCACCAGCCATATTCCTTATTCTGACAAGTATTTTATCCATATCTTTTCTCAATCTCAGAAGTAAAGTCTTTCCATCTCATGAATCTCTTTCTCTTTGATGATTTCAATCCAGTTATCTTCTGTAGGTGGGGTGGTTTGTAACCAATTATGAGTAAATTGCTTTTTTTTTTTGCTTTTTCTTTTTTGCTGCTACTGTACAGTTCATATTTTCAGGAAGTACAGCATCTGTCATTTCCTGTTATTCGTACTGGTAGATCACCCAAATAAAGTGACATGCATGTCAACAGGATCTGCTGTCCAAGAATATGCCGTGCGATTCTCCAAATGCTTTCCCAGAATATTTGTATGTTAGGGCAGCTCCAAAAAATGCAGTGGTGATTTGTCCCCTCATTCCCACAATTTCTCCAACACATATGTTTTGTTGATATTAAATGTGTTTTCATTTTAGAAGTAACAAAGAAATGAACAAAGTTCTTCCAATGGAACTCATGGCAATACATAGAACAAGATGTAGAAAAGAAAGTGTCTCTTTGTACTCAATTTTTTAAAAATACTTTTGGGGCTTTTTACCTTTATTATATAGAGACAGCTGCTGATATTACAGGAAAGGGAGTAGAGTGAGGGGTGGTGTGACATGCAGCAAAGGGCTGCATGCTAGAACATTGGGTGCTAGCTCACCCGGTCACCCCTTATACCGTTTTTTAATGCATAACAAAATCTGCATTTCCAAAACAACATAAATGGCAGTGGATAAAATACCACATTTTATGAGTGAACAGAGGAAAAGATTCAATTCATATTTAATTGCCAGCATACCTACAGTTTTTCATACCAGCAGCTGATGGAGTCATGTTTCCTGGAGTTTTCTTTAGTCAGCTGGTTCGTGGAAATTTACCTAAAATGTACATAGATACTAATTTGTCCTTTGATATTTTTGCTGGGTTGCTTTTGTTGGATTGAGCAAGTTAGGACACATTCCTTTGATGAAATTAGTCCAAATTTGACCTTGTAGACAGCAACTGTGGTCAGCCGCTTTAATCACCTTTAATTGTAATTTATTGTTAAGAAAGTAGAGTTTCATGCATAAGTGGTCATTCATCTTGTCAGCAAAAATGTAGCTAAGTGTAGTTCATGTATTAAGGGCCTCACGTTAGAACGCCACTCAAAGTCAGAGTTCATACTTGTGAAGGCAGGGCCCTGACATCATGTTGGAGCAGGTGTCTGATGTCATACAACAATGGCAGCACGCATGGAGGCCTAAAATAATACATACTATCATAGAATAAAAATCTGTTCTGCATGTAAACTGATGTCAGAATATGTCAGCATCAATATTAAGTGGCGTGATATAAAATGTATAATGATGTCTGCTGCCGCATGCATCATTTTTCCTCCTCAGTGTCATTATGTAAGGAGGCTGCACTGCTGACAGTTGATTTTAGTGTACGCTTGCCAATGAAACTCATCAAGTTGGAAACGTAAAAAATTCCATCCCGTGATGTTGTCTTGAACGCAGAAAATTTTAAGATCATTTCCGGCTGTGTGCTATGATCCATTAATAAAAGATACTGAGCAGCTTGTACATCTGTGATCTATAAAGCTCAAATTGGATTAAAATTGACAGAACCTGCCTTACAATCAGATTCTTTCCACATATATAATGTTAGCACAGCAAGTCTAGACTTTGCTTAGAGATAAGATCATTTCCACATCAAAATACATATATGTGAGTTTTTTTTACTAAGTCATACTTAAGTTTGTTTTATAGATGAGGCCCTTGAAAGAGAAACTGAATGGCATTTTATGGAAAGGCCAGTACTTTTTTTCTTTTTTCTTTTTTTTTCTTTTTTTTTTTGTTTGTTTGTTTTTGAACAGGAAAGTCCCACTGCAATCCCAATGGAGACGCAAACTCAAATTTGGTTTTGCATCTAGTATTTTAGTCCAAGAATTCATAAAAAGATTTAAGGAATGAGTAACAGTAATGAGCTTGCAGGAAACAAGGGCAAAAAACAACATTTCTTCACAGGATTTGTGCACAGTTTTGGAATGTCAGACATTTTTCATCTTGAAATGCTCCCCGCTTCTTGTGCGTTTATCATTTCACTCATTTGTGGTGGATTAATTTCTTCAGGACAGTGTCTCACGGGATTAGTTTAAGCCTATTCATTTAGGCTGAGCAGAACCTATCCGTGCGAAATGAACATTTTCCGCACTTTAGATCGAGACCACATGAAATGTCTGTTTCTATCCAGCCATGGCCATACGAGAACACAGACCTCTGTGCTGCAGTGATGTACCATCAAATGTTTAAAATAAATCTGCTGAGCCATTTCCTTAAAAGAAAATACCTCTGTGTCCTCCATTGCCCTTTTCCGTGGTGTCTTATTAGACATGCCCCTCCAAGAAGAAACAGCTTTTCCCCATTTTTTTTCTAAGAACTGTTTTCACATTGGAGGGCACTCTCTGTCACAGTGAAAATAAACCGTTTGACTTACTGTATAAACATAATTCAATTAGCCACACCAGTGTGTACATCCATGTGTGTGTGTCTGTGTTTGTGTCTCCTCTTCAAAGCTCCTTTATTTCCAGTAAAGAAAAGAGGGACACGTCTGTGGACAATATAAAGCAGACAAAGAGGGAAAAAATGAAAATCACTGGGTGCTTTGTTCTTCACACTCTGCTCCAACTGAGCGCTCTCTGACCGCAGCTGAGCTTTTCCATGTTCTCTGTCTCTCTAACTTTGCCTCTCCTCTCTCTCCCTCTCTGGTTGTCATGGATAACTGGGTAACGTGGAGCTCCCTGCGCTGACCAGCGGGACCACTGCCCTCCGCTGATTGAGCCTCCCTGCCCCCCACCCCACCCCATCCTCCCATGGAGAGACAGAGCAGCCTTTAAGATTGACCCCCCGCTGGCTCCAGGAAGGTGGGGAGCTCTTGTCTCAGTGCCCTCCCCTTGTCCAATAGGGCCCCCCCACCCCACTCCCTCCCCTTCTGTCTCCCTCTGCCTCACCCTCCAACCTTCACCTCTCCCTCCCTATGAAATGAGTGCACGCCAGGAGACCCGTGTGTGCATTTCTGTGTGTGTGTGTGCACGTGCATAGCTCCCCCAGTGTGACTGCCGCTGGCATGGAGGGGCAAAAGCCCTCACTCAGCGGTTGGTCCCCCCTCCAGCCCTGTCCCCCCTCCTTGTCTCTGCCGGTAAATACAAAGAGTGGGAAAAAAGCCCACATTACAAGCTCCTTAAGGGTCAAGGACAGGCCCCAGTCTGAATAGCTTCTAAGAGTCGTATTGTTGAATCACATAGCTAGCGATTACACCCTCTGTCATCTCCGTGTGGATTTGGCTTTTTTATACACACAACAAGAGAACATCAAGTATCAGCTACTGAATAAGTCGGCCAACAGACATGCAGTGGGAATTGATACAGACAGGACATCAATGGAATAAACCAGGGGCAGATGTAGAATTACAGCCCCAAAAATGGGGATTTGGCTTAAAGATTTCATACCTTAACAGCAGTCTGTTTTACAATGATGTGGAATGTAAGAGCACCGAGATTATGACACAGAAAATAAGGTGCCAGATGTTTGTGTATTTTCATAGATAAAATCTGTAAATGTGGCTGTGGGGCGACAGTCTCACTACAAAAACTACATTTGAACTGACTGATGAAGTTACTCAAACACTTTCACCAAACACTCATGGAAACCTTTCCAAAAATATACATTTTAGAGGACTATTTATTGGCAAGTATATTTCTGACATAATGAAAAAGTAAATCTAAATACTCAGTTTACACAAAAAGCAGTTAACAAACAATTTAAGTGAATGGTGACCAGTTTTCAAACGTCAAAAAACAGCCAAAAAAAACATAAAATCCCTCCATACCGCTCATCTTGTATGATCCAAGTCTCCTAAAGCCTTGACGTGCCGTTCACTTGCATATCATAGACCCAGTTCAGCCGATGTGCGTGAGCACGTGAACATGGGTCCAAGCTAAGGATCTACGGTGAAGATTTAAACTAAAACATGGTGTAAATAATATCTCTCGAGTCAGATTGGCATGTTGGATGAGCAGTATGAGTTTTGTCTTTTGTGAACTAAGAAACTAAATCCAATCAGTATGAGAGTGAATAGATAATGACTGAATTTTCATATTTGGGTGAAGTATCCCTTTAAACTCATTTTCTATGATGCCGTGAAAATATTTCATTGTTTGAATCAATTGTAGCCAACATAAATTCAAGCTGAGCATGGTGGCTTTTTTTTTCTGATAGCAAAACAAACTTTTTACAACTTCCTTTCTATAGGGGTTTAATACGATTGATATGCCAAAATATTGATTTTGGAGGGATTATCATTTTAAGTGGCATTGGATCTCTCAGTTAATTTTTGATTTTCCAATGGGCACAGACCAAATGCATCTAGATGTAACTGGATAGACCTACAACAAATCAGAGCAATGAAGCCTTTGACATAGCGCTGAAAAACATACAAGCTTGCACAGTGCTTGGCCTGTTTTCAAAAAAATGGCAGCCTACTCACAAACTTTCTCAGTTTACAGCTAAACAGTACACCAAAACATCAACATCTCAAAACATTCAAAGCAAGAAATAGAAAAAGGCATTGAGTAATAGAATATTGATTCAAATTTGATCAGCGTTTGATGGTTTGATCTGAGTTCACTGACCTTACTTTTCAAATCTGCACCGGTGAGTCTCCTCTGTCAGTTACCACATCAGCGGTTGTGATTGGCCAGACCAGATCCAGGACAGGTGGAAATTTCTGTGAATGTGAAGGTGGTCAGAGGTATCTGCCAGAGCAAATGAAACATGAGCTTTCAGATGTGTCTGATTCTCCAGCTGCATTTTAAGATAACTATAAACAAACATTTGTAATAGAAGAAGAAGTCATTATTATGGTGCAGGTGAATGTCAAAGAGTTATATATCTTTTTATGTGGTATACATAGGCGTGATGCATAACTGACTGATTTGTAGGTTTTCTGATGGATGGCAGCATCTATGTAACTGGGTTTGGAGAAATGCTTAAATGACGTAAAGGGATTGTTCACCCCAAAATCAAAAACATGCGCCTGGCAAGTGTAGCTCAGTAGGAAGACATTAGTTCCTTCTGTAAAGGGACATTGCATTGTTCCACTATAATCGAGAGACAACAGACGTCTCTATGGGTGATATCACACCCATGGATGGATGGATAAATAGCTCTACAGGTAAGAGGATAATATATGTATTTTTGATTTCAGGGTGAACTGTCCCTTTTTGCTTTTGTTGACAGCTTCAATTCTAGATGTTAGCTAGACATTTCTCCTTTGTTTTCAATATATTGTCATTTGTCTGTGCAATAGTGATGAGAGGACCCATTCTTTTAAGTGACTCAGTTAATTTTGTCCACCCACCACTAGCAAACCAATGAACAACTCTTTTTTTTAACACATATTTTTGGGTTTTATGCCTTTAATTTTTCAGACAGCTAAAGATTCAACAGAAAAGGAGGAGAGAGAGTGGTTGAATGACATGCAGCAAAGGGCTGTAGGTGGGAGTCAGACCCACAGCCACTACAGAGGACTCAGCCTCACGTGGTGAACACTCCACCAACTGAGCTACCCACCCACCACGAACAACTCTTTTGGCTCTGTATTTTTTAATAACACAGAGTTCCAACAACCCAAAGTCTGGCTCACATGGTCTTCAGCTCTGGGTGCTTTGTGCTACTGGGTTGGCTCGCTGAAAGAGTTACTGGGCAGCGGCTCTCACTCGTCCTTCAGCTAAGTGGTTGTGTTAACTTTCGTCTCAGGGACTCTCTCTGAATCTGAAGTTTACTGTGCATGCACCTCATAGAAGCAGGATTATGGATTCACTTCTGCTTGTGAATTAAGTGAACTCATTCCTCTTTAAGAGTGGAGTTAATCACAAATCTAACTTCACTATGAGGTAACATGCCAAACAAAAGATTCTGTCTACTTCCTGAATTGTATGAGGACCAAATTTTAAGATATACTGCAAAACTCATCGGGGGCAACGGTAAATGCATATTTATGAGTTTGATGACTTACAACACATCGTCTTCATCACCTTTCTCTTCCCTCCCAACTCTCCCACCATCTTCTATCTTGTAATGTCCAATGAAGTGGAAATGTGATAAATAACTGAGAAACTGAGGTTACATCTTATCTCACAGTGTCGCTGCTCAGGGGGAAGGAAACCTGTTATAAAGGCAGCAGGGGGCAGGTATGTCATGTGACCAAAAAATGGGATTAAAATTATTGTCTCTAAAGAGAAGCTGAAAGAAGGAGGGAGTGCAAAGAGCCTCATCACAATGAATTCTAATGTACACACAAGCACACTTACACTTTCATCTGCTTCTAAGAACCCTACCTTCCTCGCATTATCGCTTGTTCTTGGACAGAATACACTCGAGAGATAGGAAATTACTCATCTGTCTAATACCAAACATTTCTCAAATCTAATATTTAACTATGTTTTTTTTACTGGCCAGCATGTTGGACCCAATTGATGAACATTTGTGTTAACTATTAGAGCCACAATGTGAGAGGCATAGGAATTCCTTACTTTGCCACCACCTGGAGGTGGTAAAAAGAATGACACTGTGTCACGTAGCAAAACACCCTGGTTGGAAGGTATTTGTGCTGGTTGGGTCTTTAAGGACCAGTGTGTCGGTTTTAGTGGCATCTATTAGTATTATATTCCCTTTCTGCTATATCCTAGCAATAAACCCCGCTATCCTTTACACACTGGACCTTTAAAGCAACATTACGTAAGAACTGGTGCATTTGCTATTTGGCACCCCTACAGTTTCTTAGTGCAAATCACTTAAACACCACTATAATAACAGCTGCACACATGCATTTGTTATGATTACATGTCTTATGATCAAAAACTTTGCTAACACAACCAAACATCAAGCAAGTGCAACAGCACATGACATATAGTAGCCCAGTTCATATTACTTACTAGTCCAACAGCACGTAGGCCAGCTCAGGGTCTGTCCGTCAGCCTTTTATTTCATGATGCTCTCACCAACGACGAAAAGCTGAGGTCTGTTCTTGTCTCTTGCCTCTTGTTTGGTCACTCTCTCTTTTTCGCCTCCTGGCTTCCTGCATCAGCATCCTCTTCAGTTTCTTCACCTCTTTCATTATGTCTGTAGAGGATGCTGAGCCCGTTTCCGAGTCTGTGGCCTGCTCACCCCTCTTTAGTGCCCATTCCGGTGTTGTTCGCCGTCAGCATTCCCCTCTGGGTCTGCAGACCTGAGAACCTCCTCCTCCTCCCGGTACTACAAAGCTCCTGTGCTGGGGGTGTAAACACCAACACTCCGTCAGCGCTCCGAGCTCCCAGTTCGGTCCAGGTAGAATCAGATATCTGCTAGGCTAACTGAGCTAACTAGCTGACAGCAGCTACATTAGCAGAAGTTTACTTCACTGCCCATCAGGAAACTCAGAGAGTTGAGGCTGAGCAGCTGGAGAACATAGAGGGAAAACCAGAAAACATTTGCTCCATAAAATATCCAGTTTCTCCTAAATCAGTAACATAGCTGTGTGTGACATAGTGCCATAAAGCATTATGCACGTAAGATGTTACCTGTCAACCCATGTTACATAGTCCAAGAACAGGCGTACGAGGAGCAGAGAAGGAAAGAGGCACCACTCTCCCTTTTACAAGTCAATGAACCATCAAAATAAGTTTTAAGCTGTAATTTTAAGGTAAAATTGTTACATAATGTTGCTTTAAGTGACTCTTATTGGTTAGTCAGGGTCATGGCACAGTAAGGCGTGGAACTGAGGGACAGTCAAACAACATCTGACACCCCCTCCCCACACACCTTTCCCACAGCAGAATTGAGAAGGCTGTGTCAATTTACTTTCTGAAACCGACAAGTCAGTAAGCTAGCCTACTTCACACATTGATTGGTCAAGTGAGCAGATTACTCAGGTGACAAGTAGGCAAGCAACTATTTCCATCACTTTTATGTGTACTACATTCCAGTAGAACACTTTTGCCCTCAGTCATTTTTTTTAACTTTCTATTTCCACCCAGTTTTACCAACACAAGCTTAGAGGCTGTCCTCAGTCTCTGTTGAGCGGAACGTTTAGAGACTGATGTGTGAGTCTAGGTCGAACAAAACTCGTTCATTTCAAGCACACCCCAAACATTAACCTGCCATGTGCTAAGCCCTCATTGCTGACAGGTGAAAAAAAAAAAAAAGCTGGCAACACCATCTGTCACAGAGGTAGCACACACTTTCAGCAGCCACCCACATGGCAGCATTAGAGTTAGCAGTGATGAGAAAAGCTGGGCAGGAACCTAAAAAATATTGTAGCTCGAACTTTAGCTGGAATGGGTGGTCTGCCCCCCCCTCTTCTTCCGTCTGTTCTCTTTCACTCAGCTTTCTCTTTTTTCTTCTCTGTGCTGCACACATTGGCTGTTGTCTATTGCAGGCGTGATCCTGCTTGACTGTTGTGATTAACGATGGATGAGTACATTGCACTGTGTGTTGCTAATAAATAAATATAAATTTGATCACAAAAAAAGAAAAGCTCTGCAGTTGGAATCAGGATTTTCTAATCAGGAGTGAACAGGGAAAACACTTAAAGATGGAAAGTTTATTTTAAAAAACTTGTGGTATCAGGAAGGGCTTGACTGGCTAACACTGCAGTTGCTCTCAGGTATAGGCAACAATGAATTATTTCTCTTCACAATTAAATTAATTACTCATCTATTTAATGATAAAAATGTATTTTTTTAAATGGGCTGCCGGCTCTCTGATGAATTACCTCCTAATATAAAGGTAATGCTACTGAGAAAAACATTTAAATCTTGCTGTTTTGCTGAAAATTGCATTCAAACAGTTTGCATCAACATGTGCAAAAACTTAAGACATCAGGCATCTGGGTTTTAAAACACGGAGCAATGCACACCCATTAAACTAAGTGTAACGTCAGTACAGTGAAATGTGACCAATTACAACCCAGTGATGTGAGCATCCTTAGCAGGCCCATTACAAGCAAAGTCTGAATGCGGAGTCAGGGTCACACACTGCTCAGAGCTGTCTGCAGGGTCTCCACATCAGCGTGAACTGCAGAATAACTGCATGTATTTAGCAAATTCTCTCTCCTTTTGTCTTACAATCACACACACACACATTCTCCCTTACACCACTCTATCTGTCTCCCAGGTATCAAAGCCCGATCTTCCTGAGGTGAGGAGGTAGCGCAGTCTATTCTCCACGCCCTCACAAAGCGCTCCTCAACATCGGCCCATTGTGCTGCTTGCTAGCTTGCCACTAGTGGGTAGAGTTCATGTTATATTTATGTAGCCTAAAGCGCACTCTCTCCCTATCTTCCTTTATCATTCTCTCCCTCCCTGCCTCCCCATCTCTCTCTCTCTCTCTCTCTCCCAGTCTTCTGCTGTGTTGAACTCTCGCCAGCTCCACTAGGTCTCCCCTCTGCAGACAACAATGTTCCATCTCGTTGCTTTTGCCCTAGATATCAGCTATTTTTATATGGAATAATTAGACACATAACTGATTTAAATACTGCAAAGCCTTATTCTTTTGTCTCCACTTAATGTGGGCTGGGTGCCCAATGCCAAAGGTGTAAAGTGCACGTGCGTATGCATGTGTGCATTTACATAGTTGTGTGTGTTCTATAGTAATTGCCATGTTTTATGCAGGTAGAGTTCAGTAGTGGTAAAAGGTAGGGTGATCTGCTGCATTCTTCTAAATGTATGTGAATTTAAATTTGCTGGATTTGTAGATGTATATGGTGTGTATGTCTGTGTGTTTGCTTACAGGGGGCGATGGCATGTGATATGTGTGCGGGTGGTGGTGGTTTGACTTAAGCTATTTTCGGGGACACATTTCAGACTGAAGACCAGTTAATTGGTTAATTGGTCTAGCTGGTGCAATTGAAAGTTGTAGGTAGGTAGGTAGGTTAAATTGTCATAGCAGCCAAAGTACATGCAATAAATACAATAACAAAATACACAAAGTATACCTGAAAAATACAGTACAGGTACTGAAGATCAATGGACCATGGACACAATAAGTCTCCAAGACAAGAAATGAAAGCACGTCTCTGTAATGTCCTCAAAAATGACATAAATAAACCTCTGTGTGTGTGTGTGTGTGTGTGTGTGTGTGTGTGTGTGTGTGTGTGTGTGTAGGCTGTATTCATTATCTGATCTGAAGGTGAGAACAAGGGAGAACATTTAGCCTGCGGTTACTTCTTAATAAATATTCAGTATGGAGACGCAGGAAAAAGATCAACATTATTTCTAATATTTGTTTTGAGCATTTGTTAAATCTGTTATTCTATACCCAGCCTCACTTGCCAACCGCAAGGTCTTTGCGGAGGTATTAGCGTGTGTCTGAGTGTGTATGTGTGTAAGACGCACTGCCACAGGATCCCAGCTGTCTGAAATCTCCAAAGGAAAGAAAACATGGTTGTAATGATGATGATGATGATGATGCTTGTGGTGATTATTATTTTGCAGATGAGGACGTTGATTTTTTGTGGTTATTCTTGGTGCCATTATGATGATGACGCCGTTTGTGATGATGATTGTGGCGACGATGATGAATGTCATGTAGATAAAGGATGATGGCAATTTAGGAAATATTTTAGTTGTGATATTGTGCTGAAATGGTAGATGCCCCCCTTTGGAAAGGTGGACAAATATAGGTTAAAAGTTTCAAGTAAATGAATTAAAGTGAGATTAATTCCAAATTTTACACACATTTACCTTAACTTGATTTGCCATGTCCATCTATGTGCCTGTACATGGTGCATCTACATGTTATGATTGTTTTCCTATTTTTAATTCAACATAAGTAGATGACAGTGAGCTCAGCTGTCACGCCAGAGTTACTTTTAGATTCACTTCTCAGCTTTTGCAGTTTTGTTGCCAGAAGGATTTTGCTCTATTACAGGGAGGGGGAAAAAACATAAATTTATGATTGTGTCTGAGGCACACAAGTGGAATCCTGTGTTTTAAAAGCACCAGATCCAACATTTTGTAAAAATACACTTAATCGCTTTCCTGAGAGAATTAGATAAGTTACTACTTTTTTGAGGAATAAACCGACATGAGAGTGACTTGGTAAATGACTGATTACAGTGCATGGCACATGGTCACATGGTCGCCAGTCTGATTCTAGCGACTGTTTATGTGCTACCCGTTATAGTGGTGCCCAAACTGGCGCCCCCTGGAGGAGTGTGGAGCCATGCAAGGGGTGGTATGGATGACCAGTGGAGAAATACAGAGTGAAACAAGTTATATGGATTTGATTTAGGCTATGTAGGGAAATTAAAAAAAGATTTTCTTTACGCTGTCATGCTGACCTTTCTTTCACTGAAATTCATTTTGAATCTTAAATTAATCAGTTGCTTCCCTTGTTATTATTAATGATTGATGGTAATTGTAGGGGAGTGTGGGCTACTCTGCTATCAAGTTGCGCTACTGTTGCATTTTTCAGCAATGTAGCATAAATTGTCAGAACACCTCTGTCATACCCCTCTTTCCCTGTTTCCTCTCCGTCTCCTCACCTGTCACTATCAAATACAATTTTTTTTATAAAAAAAAAAAAGCCAAAATAATCATCTTTAACAAAAGACTCCAGCACACTGTCCTCTTCACTTGCAATTAAATATTTCATTACCAACAACGTTTCAATATGACAGCCTTCATCAATTAAATATCTCTGCTTGCAAGTGAAGAAGACAGAGTGTGAGAGTGTTTTTGTTCTTTGATCTTTTCAATAAATAATCTTAAAGGTGCTGGTGGGTGGATTTTGTTAACTTTGGACAGAGGCGGGTTAGCTGCTGGTTGTAGCCTTGTGCTCACTGAAAGACAGAGTGGTTTCAATCTTCTCATCTAACTCTCAGCAAGAAAACGGATGTGTATTTCCCAAGAGGTCAAACTATTTCTTTAAGTGGACACCATCAACAAGGTTGCGCTTTCCACTGGGGGTGGGACATGTTCTCGTCATTTTTAAAAATGCTATTTATGAAAAAGCAATGTTTACTCACTACAACCTGTATAGACTGTGTCGTCCTCTTTTTTTATTATCATTATTTTTTTGCCTTTAACAGTCTAGTATGTAAGATTTATGTGGATTTATTGGCAGAATATGGCAGAAATGTTTTTGTTGCCTTAGAATAGGCCCTTTATATCTACAGAGGACGCTATATTGCACTGTCATGTTTCTACAGTAGCCTAGAATGGACACACCAAACACTGGTTCTAGATTGGTTCTCTTACACGATTGGAAGGGGAGAGTGAGACAGGAGTGTTTGTCATCTCCAAAATGTGACTAGAAGGGCACTTGGGGAGTGAAGACCTCAACCAACGCCAAATGACCTATCTTGCAATGTTAATGACAGTGGAAAATAATTGTGTGTCTGCCCCATGATTTGGATCCGCCTCAAAAATTTGATGGGTTCTTCCTTGGCCCATGCCCCTGCACTCTTCCACCAAGTTTCATGAAAATCAGGCCAGTAGTTTTTTCATAATCCCTCTGACAAACAGACAAACAGCACTGTGAACTTAACATTTTTTATCTTTTTCAGACTACAATATGGGTTGCACAATAACCAAGTTCATCATGATGTCATAAAAGTTTTATTTGGAAGCTAGGGCTTCATTGTGCCCTCAGTCCCTGCTTCTGAAACCCAGCCTACAACAACGGCCATCGCGGCACACACCTTTCTTTAGACGACTGCACTGACTGTTCATCAAACAAGTCTGCTGAATTTTTGGTTCAGACAAAGAAATTACCGAACCGCTTCTTTGTGTTTGTTTTTAAGAAAAAAGTGAGAAATTGTGTGTGTCGTATGCACACATACAATGACACGTTTCTATATTCCTGTGTGTGTGTCTCCATCTCTCAGGGTCCTGCCTGCCTCAGTCATGAGGGGTTGTTTAAAAAGAAACAGTGGCAACGTGACAGCACTACAGCGCAAACCAAATCGACTTTCTTTTGCTTTCTTTCTTTCTTCGTACTCTCCGTTCTCATCGAGTGCTCGGCTCCAAACAATGCCACGTTTCCCTCGACAATGTCTCTCTGCAGGGAACCCGCCCCCTTCTTCCTAATTTCCCTCCACCTAAACAGAAAAGAGCCCCGTTAAAGAGCGTCATTAGTGCCAGGCCATTTTTTTGTTTTCTTACTCTCGGAAGAAAGAGGAAGTGTTATCTGTGGCGGACAAACTTAACCCAATTAAGATCTGGTGGGGCGTAGGGGCTTGGCTCGGGACACAGCTGGGTCTGCCTGCTTGCCAACCAGGCACGCAGCCAGCCAGTCAGCCAGACAACCAGCCAGGCAGGCAGGCAAGTAGCCAGACGCCCACTCAGTCAGCCAGCAGCCAGTCAAACAGTCAGGACACCAACCAGCTGCCTACTCACTACACCCACCAGCCTGGCAGTTATACAGATAACCAGGCTGCCAAACAGTTAGCCAGCCGTTCTGTCAGGTAGCCAACCTATGAGGCAGCCAGCCTCTTTATCCTATGAAGGGATTTTGACTTCTGTTTAAGAACTGGTCTTCTGGTCTTCTTGTTGGCATCATGAGGCTGATCTAAACTATATTAGTCAGGAGTTTGTATATAGTGTGTGTGTGTGTGTGTCAGGAACAGGAAAGGTTCTAATAAGGAAGAATGAGGTGCAATACTGAGAGGTATTTATGAATTATATTCATGTTTACTGTGTCTGAGAGAACGCTGCAATTTAATTACCATGATTACAGAATTTTCAATATTTTTGTCTTTATCTTTACCTTTGACTTAAGTTTCATCACTTACAAACGGTCAAATCAATTAAACATAAATCTCCAAGTCCCATATGGAGTCCACCTAAATCAGCGATAAAGAAAAAAGATTGAAAAATAATTTTTTCAAGGCTTAGTCATTTTTGTTGTAAGTATTCCTCTCCTTTATACTGGTTGTGAAACAATTCCTTTAAAGCATAACTACGCTAAAACTTACTGTAGCTAGGTTTCCATCCAAAAGTAGTACAAATTATAACTGAATTGCAAGAAAAACGGCAAAGAGAGATTGTAAATTAATGTTTCCATCTAGTGCTGTTACGTGATTATTAGGAGTTGGATCAGTTTGTTGCACTAATCTCCAGTTGGGAGGGCACAATAAGATAACGTAATTAAATTAGCTCCCATCAAACATCACAGCAGTGAAAAACATTGTCGAAAACAGGATGGAAATATGACATTTATTAGTCTCCTTATTGCTCCACACAGATGTTTGTCTGCCAACATTTTTTGTCTCTCCAGTAGATGTTTAAGTCAAATTCCTCCTGAATTCATGTGCATCATGACTTATTAACTAAGTCTATTTCCACTGCACTGCCGCATTTCGCATTTATCAATAAATTATTTTTTCTACCTCAGCAAGGTGTAAAAATTTTGCAATATTTTGAATTTTTTTTTCAAATTTTCAGCATTAAAACTGGGGTATGGAAAAACACCTTCTGTAGCTGCTCTATGAAGGAATGAGTCATAATGTAGCTAATGTGAGGCTTCATTAGTCTCAGTTGGATAAATCAAGTTGGTATCTTTGTCCTGCCAGTCCTATGTCAGTTTATTGCTACTGTTTTCAGCATTATTATGTATCCTTCCATCAGTTTTCATGTACTTGCACATATTTGACTTGCCACTGCAGTGCCATGAAGAACGACTGGGGTTATCTGGTAACAACAACGCTGCATGTTTTAAGTTGGGCACACGCTATATGATTTAAGAACATTTCTGACCTGATGTTTGAGCAGCACAACTTATTTTAGAGTTGGACTGAATTTAAACTACATGGAAGACTGATCAACTTCTCCCTAAAAAAAAAAAAGTCAGAAATTTTCTGCGGCCGTTGGCAGGCTCTTGCACAGTCGAAGCAGAGCCACGACTCAAATCCCCTTGAGGTCAGTGCCTTTTTTTCCTCACTCTCACATAGTGGCTAACAGAGCATCTGAAAGTGCCATGGCAAGACACTGCGTCATGTGGATGGAAAATATGCACAGTAAAATGTAGCTAGCTTACCCACAATTCTCTCTGCAAAATGGACAAGCCTTTTTTTTAAAAATTATTTTAGAAGTTTCGGCACACAGGACAGCCCAGATGATCAAATTAGTCTTACTGCTCCAAACAAACTTCTACCTACAAATTTTGAAGGACAATTGTCATTAGTCAGGATGGTTTGCAGGGGCCAACCGGTCGCTTTACCTACTGTTTTATGAGTACAGTGTGAGCAGATGAATCGTGAGCTCTGGCTTTACATTGCACACGATGTGCACACAGTATTAGTTGGGAGTAAACAACAACGTTTCTAAAATTGTACAGTCTATGCTCAGCTTCAGCCGGGGCTCTCTGCTTTGGCATCCTTCCTGTATCGACAGATTGACCTCAATTAAATACTTTACAGTGTAGTCACTCACTTTTCATGGCCAAAACTATTGGACTTGAAAAATCCGAGCCTATGCTTTAACTGACGCTGGGTTGGATTTTAAGGCCCCACTTCAAATACTCCTACTTAAATAAAACATATTTCATAAAGGTCTCAGATATGTGCTCTTTGGAGCTCTTCATTTAGCTCTCTGGGCCTCTGGTAGCCTTAACTGTTAACACATTTCTTTAAAACCGGGACTCCAGGGCAAAACGGAGGCTCACAGGGCTAAAGTGAATTTTATGTCTGTAATCTGTCTGTATCTGGTCATTTCTGTGTCTGTCTTTAATGCAATGGTGTCATTTCTCAAATAGAGAATTTGCAATTAACCGGAGGACAAAAGACCCCTTGTCATATGCAAATGTGTACTGAGACTGAGACATCATCACCCCATACATGAGAGCGTACACCACACACACACACACACACACACACACACACACACACACACACACACAGCAGCATATTTCAAAATCATCAAACCTTCTTCCCCTGGTGCCACACCTCACACTGGCACACACACAAACGCGCTCACCCCATGATCCGTACGCAAGTGCCAGATACACACTCCAACAGCCAAACATGTTGATAATTAGAGCCTTGTTATTGGAAGGTGTTATCACAACAATTAACACCCTAATGTGTCTATGCATGTGTGTGTGTGTGTGTGTGTGTGTGTGTGTGTGTGTGTGTGTGTGTGT
>JAJHUR010140136.1:2520-31302 GCA_027495735.1 Lutjanus campechanus | reverse complement strand
AGGTATTGAACAGGTGAGTCTTGAGTGATTTCTTGAATATGGAGAGGGAGGAGGAATCACGGATGGCTTTGGGGAGTTTGTTCCAGAGGGTGGGAGCAGCAATGGAGAAGGCCCTGTCACCCCAGGATTTGTGCTTAGTCCGGGTGGGGAGGGACAGGAGGTTAGCATCGGATATATACAATGAAATTAACTTCTTTTACTTTGTTACAAATGCAGCAATTATGAGGTCATTTATTTCCTCCAAATGATTTTACTTTGAAATTTTTAACAAATGTATATTTTTACATTTGTTGTCATGTGTTCATTCGATTCAAAGCACTGTGGATGGAGCTCTTGTGTTGTATATTATATATACACATGCATGGGGAAAGTGACGCCATTTGTCCTAGTAAGAATGACGTTGTGGATATCTTAAATGTTATTTTTGAAAAGGAATAATTGAATTACGGATATCTGCAATACATATCCAGCCAAGCTATTAAATGTTAAAACGGCTTGCCATAGTAGTGACCTGTACACTGACAATCATGAGTCAATGCTGCTCTCCGGTGGTCACAGTGAGGAGTTACAACAGCCCAGCAGTATTTCAAATAACGACGCCGCTCATGTCTTATTCAATCATAATTACATTAATATTATTATTATTTCTCACAACTATCAAAAGTGACAGTAACGTTAGTGTTAGTTTAAATTTAAATATCTGTATTCAATTATTCACATACATTTTTGGAGCTAGAAAGTAAGAAACGTTTGGCAGTTTGATACCTGTGCGGTTGTTTTATAGCGTGGGTGTGGCATTGAGCGTTCATAACACATGTAGAAGACAGATTTTCTGTTTCGTTTTGTTACTGTACATAATTACATTATTTGCCATGAACTTCCCGTCTGACCGGTAGATCATGAAAACAAAGATCTGACGACGAGGATGGGATTCGAACCCACGCGTGCAGAGCACAATGGATTAGCAGTCCATCGCCTTAACCACTCGGCCACCTCGTCCGCGTTCTGTAGGGTGCTACAGCGCCCACTTGTGTCAGAATATGAGGAAGCATGTGGTTTCATTGAGGTGTTCATAATAGACAAAGAGTTTGCTATAATTTTATGAACTAAACTGGATCAATCAGTCAGTGTTTTAAAAACCCTACTTTTATTGTGAATTTCTAATGCCTTTTTTCAGATTTAGGTGGCCCAAAATGAATTCTTATATAAGAACAAGTCCTTATTTTATTTTAAGAGGTTTAACAATGCTATTATATTTGTGAGTCAGTTATTGAGTAAAGGACTACTGTAAAACTACTCAGAATTTCTTGCCAGGTATAATGTACCTAAAGCCTCAAAATAATTGTCTGTAGTTTTTGAGCTATTCCGTCTGGTATGTAGAGACGGTATGTATGTCCATGTTGTCCTCTGACCAAGTTCAGTCTCCATTAGGAAAAGTTTGCTTCTCCTTTAATAAAGGCAGGAACGCCAGAATGAGGGCTTTGTTTCAGGATGACCACAAAAGCACCTTCTAACAAATTAAGGTAAAAGAAGTGTAATTTAAGTTGATCCAGTTTACATAGTGAATTGTGGACAGATGTAAATAACTTAATAGCTGATAACATTTTCACAGATTTTGCTCCTTAATATAGAGATATTCTATTTAGTTGTTTTGATTGCTGTGAAAAGGATGCTAATGCTTTTTTAATCTAATTTTGCTGCTTTGTAAATTTCATATTTATAAAAGAAAAATTACAAACCAAAAACTCCAATTATTTCTCTTAATGAAGGTAATGAAACAATATATATCTCTGAGTCCTTAATCCTCGCACTCAGAAGAGGAAAAAAAAGCAATTAAAACTATTTATGTTTGTTTGTGTTTTCTCTAATTTACTTGATTTGTGTTGTTCTCTGTTTTTTATATGATGCCGATGTCCTTTGACATTGTTTGTGTTGATATTCTGAAATAAAGAGAAAGGAGGAAAAAAATGTTTGTGAGCTGTTTTATTAAAAACAATAATGGACGTTTCACATGAACAATGACTGTTTAATCTGACACTGCACAAAAAAATAATAGTGCATCAGACTCAGTGTTGTTAATAATCACTGACACATCCCTGGCTGTGAACATTAAAAAAAAAATCACCCTAACATTTAGTATAGAGAAAATATTCATTTTTTTGTTTTTGATCATAAAGAACAAAAGTGGCATTGTGTGAACACAGGGTTAAAATCCTGACAATAAATTAATTCCAGGCTGTGATAATCCCCCCCCCCCAGCCCCCAGAAAAATCCCCTGAGCATATAGTAAAAGGAAAATTATTCATTTTTTGTGGGGTTTTTTTATTATAAAAAGCAACAGGGGTCTTGTCGTAAACAAAGGGGCATTTAAAGGGTTAAAATCCTTACCATCGAAAGAAGTTTTTTTTTTCATTCATTCATAAAAAAAAAATATTGTTAGTTATTGTTAGTTATGATCAGGGCTGAGTTTGTTTAAAGGGAGACCGCATCATTGTTTTTTGTTTGGTTTTTTTTTCCGTGTTTTTCAAATGGAAACGCCCACTCCGCTGTTACAAAAAGCAGTAATGTAGATTAGAATGCTGATGCTGATTTATACAGCAGTTAAATTAGCTCCAATTACAGTAATAAGAGATAGAGATTATGATTTCTTTGTTTATTTGCTTATTTATTCGGCTCCATCAACACAAATAGTCCCCAACTTGAACTGGGCTGATGCTAGAGCACATGAACACTTTCCTGAACACTATCTTGTTCGCTACTTGTGTAGTGTGTTGTCTACACTTTACATCAGACCAGCTACTTCATATTAAATACGTTTATCTGTATGTTTTCATGCAGCCTGTGAAATAAAAGTCTTTTGACTCTTTTTGGTATGCATGCTTCTGATGAAGACTTAACATGAACAGCTTGATCAGACAGCAGGCTGCTCCATCTTTTCCTGCTCTCCATGGATGTTCTTTGCTTTGCATCCTTTAAGACTTACATGTTTTTTGTTTGCATTTTTTTTTATCTGCTGCAACTAATAATAAACAAAGAGTTTTACCTGTGTCCACTCACTGCCATGATTCCCCTCGCCTCGCGTCCCGCATCAGACACTTTGTGTATGGCAGGGGCCCTCAGGCTGTGGTTGGTAAGACATGTGAGTCCCTGCCTATTTGCACATCCTGGGTAACATCTGTGACAGCTGGTTTACTCCCAGGGGAACGGCGGTATACCAGAAGCTGTCCGCCGTAGCTGTCATCCTCCTGGGCTGCAGGTAGAGGTAGGCTTTCGCACCAAGTATTGCTCAGATATTTTTTTGAGAGAAGCTACTGGATGGAGGGTTTTTTTTCAACACTGCACCCCTCCGATCATCTCTGCCTCTCTTGAGTGAGTCTTCATTGAATGCGACTGTGAAATACTTTGCTCCAGTCTTAAAACATTTTTAGGATGAATGAGTCAGCTTTGAGATCACGATTCTGTTGTTTACCCCTGCATCCACAGTCTAACTGAATATAATACCAGACTTAGTTCAGTGAAGCTTTTGGATCTGGACTTAGAGCTGCAGGATATTTAAGGATACGCTGGTCTCAAATCAGTGGGTAGTGATTGTTTTGTCTCTCCCTGCCCTTCTGATCTCTTTCATAACACCTTTTAAGACATTATTAGCTGATGTGAATTCTGGGTCCTGCATTAAATTCCATAAATGGCTAATAGGAGTCTCATTGATATAATGATTCAAGCCAGCCTGAAGCCCCAGGTACCTGCTGATGCTGCTGAACTCCTCTTTACTCGTCAGTATGGATCCATAAAACTGCCTCAGGACTGTATTCTACTCTGTCTTCTGACTGGACTGAAAATAAGTGTTTATATTTTTAAGATTTAACCAAGTCTGAAAGTTACTCAGAGCACATGTTTGCCTTAGGTGTTTTTTGTTTTTTTGTTTTTTTCCCCTCTAATTTGCGGAGGTCAGCTGATGTCACATGAGCGCTCCTGGAGGTGTGTGCTGAGGTATACAGGCTTCATTGCTTTTGCTGTTTCTTGAAGTGCAAGTCAGTCAGTTCCTTCATACAACTGTAAAAGTGAAAAACAGTCATATCAACCCAGTGTATAGCAAATAAAAGCAGGCCTCAAAGTAATCACATTACTGTTGCAATATGATGTTACTTAGGATTGCTTTTTGTACTGTATTATCAACATAAGTTTCGACTTCTTCCCACTCCTTTTGAACAAACTTTACATTGTCTGTTGTTGTTGTTTTCTTTTCTGTTTGTTTATGTTCAAATAAACTTAAATCAAATCAAATCAAACATCTAAAACAAATGTCAGTTTTTATTTTTGCAGAAGACTTGGCAGCTATTCTAGTGTTAACTACATTTTAATTGTTTTAATTGAGTCAGGAGTAATTTTACTTCACATTTTCTGACAGAAAAGTGTGTCAGCGCAGACAAACATTGGCTCATGTGGCTAACAGTCTGACATTTGACCCCAATGTTGCAGCCACGATAAAATCGCATATGCTAGCTAGCAACACCTATATTAGCACAGTTAGTTCAGGTTGATTTTTAAGCAAGAGATAAAACAGAGGTGGAAGATATAAAAAATTGATGTAAGCTTAAATTCAAAGTGATCTAAAATTTTGACAAAAGCAGAAAATACTGCACATCCAAAAAGTAACTTTCATACCTCAAAATAAGTTTTTTTCTTGAAAAATTCTGCAAAGTTGAAATGATCCTGCTCCTATTCCTCGAGCAGGGAGGGAATCCTACTGAGCATGTGCAGAGTTAGTGTCATGACTCCAGCTTGTTTCTGATCAGAAGAATTGAGTGGGTCACAGTTGCCCTGTGTTACAACTGACCCTAGCCTCCCCTATTCGATACATTAAGTTAACCAATTAACTCTGGTCTGTATTTCTGGTATTTTATGCTTGTAGGTTCTAGGATGTCCTCTTTACAACGTTATTTTTATGAAGGGTTTACAGAAAAGTAATATTTTGTAAATGGAAAACAAAACGCTGTATAATGGTTCAATCAGACTGACGACTGAAAGAGCAGAAAGAGACAAAGATACAAAGCAGCATGTGTTTGTCAAACACGTTTGAGTGACAAACTAGTAGTCAAAAACATTCCCATCCATAAAAGCACACTAAGACACAGATTCACTTACCCCACTGAATAAAGCAGAATAACATTAATTAAACACAGAACAGACATGACAGAGAGGAGGAACATCAATTCTGCTTTAAGAACTAAGAAAGTCATCAAATACAAAATGGAGCACCAGTCACCATCTCCTTTATAGAATAAGAATACACTTTTATTGCTTTTGTGAGGTGTGAATACTGAGCTACAATTCCTGAATGTCAATGTCAATGACAGACAAGAACTTTTGAATGTATTCACATCTGAAAATTACTATGGCAACAGGCATTTATTAGGCATGAAGGGTCTAACAAAAGAAGGTATTGCATTGCATTGTGGGTAATTTGGAAGTGCGTGTCTTTCTATATTATGTAGGATGACCTATAGAGACTAAAACTCAATATACAGTATAGTACTGCTGTCCAAAGGCTGACTGCAGTAACTACATTTTTGGTTGAAACTGATAACTACAAATGAACTTCTTGGAATCTGTTTTTTATCATTTGACAAAGTTTCAGAATTCAATTTTGTTCTAAAACAGTGATTCGCAAAGTGGCCCATTAGTGGTCCATGAAGGCCCTACACTCCACAAAACAAGAGTTTGCTGATTCTATCATGCTGACCTTTATTTCACCAAAATTCAACTTGGATCTTTTTTATTAGTTGCTTCCCACCATTTGCTTTTTTCTGCTTCTGAAAGGGGTCATGAGAGAACCCCTGAACTAACCAGACCTTGGAAATATACCGATACCCTCGAGACAAACCTCTCTCTCATTCCTATAATAAAATAATTGATAGAGGAGGTGAAATTCAGAATAAGTGCCCACAAAAGCTGCTGTGAGACTAAATATCACAATGTGCCCACAACCCAACTGAGGAGAATAAAGCAACATAATATATAAGACAGCAGGAGCAGGTCAGTGTCAAATATCTATATTCTAAAGTAAAGTAAAACTTTTGACATTGAATGGGGCATAGTCTTGTAATATTATCACACTAAAAGACCAGTTTAATTTTGATCAGATTCCTGTATGTTAGCAGAGACTTGTGGCAGTGAAGCCAGCAGAGGGCGCCACACTTTACTGAGAGACAGATTGCTCCCCACCTGGCTGCATGTGGAGGGTGTTTCATAAAGCAGGATTCAAGAGCTGCTCTGACTGAGAGCTATGAAAATGATTATGTTCTGCACTGAACATGACTCATTTAAAAGCAAACAGACTGAACAACTTGAATATGAGGTGCAGGAATGTGTTGGAGCATGAAAATTGCGCTTCTGTGTGTCGTGTTCTTGTGAAATAACCTAAAGGGGACTGCTGTCCTTCGTCTCAAGGTGAGCCCGACACCTCGACAGGAAGGGAAAAAAGTCATGGGGATGTGTCATATCAGCTGGCACTACTCGCTGGTTTGCAGACGTAAACAGAACTCTGTGTGAAAGCTGAACACACAGCGGAGGAGAACATTTGAGCACATTTGACTGAAGGCCTGAGAGTTTTATTTGATTCTTTGCCATAAAGCAGATAATGAATGTTATGAGCTGCTGTTCCTATAATTATTGTCATCCTAAATTAAAAACACATAAATAAAGAATATGAGCAGAGGAGCGAGACATTTCATTCATTTTCAATTCAGTGTTTGTTCACTGCTCTTTGTATGTGCGAAATAAGAAAAGAATAATGAATTAATTAATAATTAATTGCAAATTAATTTGTTCATTTATTTTCATCTATATTTATGTAAATACTTTTAGATATATTTACTCATTTGCATATACATTAATTTCTCGGTATATTAAAGAATTAGGCATTTATATATATTGTCATCTATTTATTATTATCCCTTTGTTTTTTTCTCTTCCCTGCTGCTTTTGTTATTCCTTGAACGGCAAATCCATCCCTTCACAGGATTCAACTGTGCTGGAACTGTCTACTCAGTCTGGGCAGGAAGGCCCGCCCAAAGCCAGATGATTGACAGCTAGGCCCTTCAAGGAAAGAAATAAAGAAAAAGGGGCTAAAAATAAATAAATGATCTATAAATAATAATAAAAATAAAAATAAATAAATGCAGAAAAATATTTTTATGCAAAATAAATTTTTAGATTTTTAAAAAAATATAAATAAATATATACCTAAATAAATTAACAAAAGAACAAGGTAAAATAGGGATTAAAATAAATAAATTACATCATTAAAAAAATAAGCATGAATAAAAAATATACATGCAGTACCTGAATTTTTATTTGAAAAAAACAACATATAAATCAATATATACATAAATGACAAAATAAACGTGAAAATAAACAAAACTGCTTATAATGACTCTTTTATATTTCATTATTTGTCTTTGTATTTATTTATTCCTTTATTTATTTATTTTTATGTTTTAGTTTTGGCACTAGTCATATCCATCATGTTGGGTAAGTGATGGTATTTACCAACTAAACAGAGAATGTAGAAGAGCAGAACAAAGATGGAAGAAAGCTACAGTAACCTGCAGGTCCATCTCCTTCATATCAAAGAATTACTCTGCTTATAAGTTATTATTATTATTATGCTTATAACTTCTCTCTTCCCCAGACACCTCCTCCCCTACATTGATAAGTGAATTCACTCCTGTTTCACTAAATCTTCTGCTTGATATTGTGTCACGGATGCACTCATCCTCCTGTGGCCTTGACACTCATCACTGCACCTTATTTTCTCTCTATTGTGTATGAATCTCTGTCCTCCAGTTTGTTTCCCATTTCAAACATGCCTGTATTCAGCCATTCTTAAAGAAACCTGGCCTTGATCCAACTCTCCCTCATAATCACAAACCCATCTCTAAATTACCCTTTACTCTCTCACAAAACATTGAAAAAGCTGTGGCAACTAAACAGTCAAAGCTAAAAAACCTTCTCGATTCATTTCAGTTTTGTTTTTGCCAGCTGCTTAAGACTGAAACTGCTTTGCTTAAATACACTAATGATATTCTCATTAATGCAGATTCACTCCATCTTACTTTTGTTAGACTTGACTGCTGCTTTTGACACTGTGGATCAGACCACCCTGCTGTACAGACTAAAGCACTGCGTTAGTATAGACTGAACTACCCTCATATGGTTTTCATCATATCTTACAGAGATCTGTCAGGGTGATTATTTTGTCTCTCCATCAGCTCATATGTCTTGGGGGGTTCCACAAGGATCAATCCTTGGTCCCCATATTCTTGAGCTTGTTAATACAGGCTTGGGAGGGTTACTTTAAATATGTATTCCAATATAATAATGAATTGCCTGTTAAAATATGTAGCCAGTAACCTAATCTAAGTATCACAATATAAGTAATGTAACTTGATTACTTTCAGTTACTTTTGGATTACTTCAATCCCAAATATGGTAAAATTGGTTAGCCTAATAGTTTCTTGTAGGTTTATTAATTATTTGTTCAGCCATACCTTCCTTTGTAACGTCCAAATGCACATTTAGATTAATAGCAGTAAATATGTACATTTAAATGTACTTTATGCTATTTACACTTTATGCTCAAACTTGTAGTAAACTGACATAAACTTATTCACAAACAAACCATCACAGTCACTGGCATCACCATCTACAGTCCAGTTGTAGTAGCAGTAGTCCTGACAGGTTAGCAAGCTAACTGGATTTCAGTGTAGGTAATGTTAGCATTTGTTCTATGTAGCTAACATTAGTGGCTGGCCTGTGCACCAACGGTTGGTTTGTGGAACCAAAATTAGCGTTTGGTCTGTGTAGCTCATGCTAGCTGTTGGTCTGTGTAGGTAAAGTTAGCGGCTGGCCTGTGTAGCTAACGTTAACAGTTGGTCTGTTTAGCTAAAGTTAGTGTTTGACCTGTGTAGGTAACATTAGCATTTGGTCTGTATAGCTAATGTTAGCAGTAGGTCTGTGTAGCTAACATTAGTGAAAACATAATAAATTGTCAACTGTGAGATTAGCTGGTCTCAGACCAGAGTGATCTTGTGAGACTTGTGAAGTGTTGTAATGTGTGCGCACCGCATCTAAAATGTATTTTAACATTGTAATTCTGCTAATAATCTCCATTTTTACCAAATGTAACTGTTATCTGGTTACATCTTATTCTTTTGTAACTGTAATGGAATACAGTTACCTTTTTTGTACCCTAATTATGTGATCCTGTTACATGTAATCTGTTACTCCCTAAGGCTGTGCATATGCTCCCCCTTGGTCATTTTATTCATTAGTTTAAGACTGTTGCATACCGCTGTTATGTAAGCTTTGTTTATCATTTAAATTTGACAGCCTTGAAATCTAGATACTCTACGCTATTGCCTTACTTAGCTATCAAGGACTGGATGTTACTGCCTTTCCTACAACTGAATAGAGATAAAACAGAAATCCTGGTCATAGACCCATGCCAAGTTTCTAAGAGTATTTCACTTACCTTGAGTATTTAGCAGGGAATATAAAGCCATCTGCCAGAAATATTTGTATAGTGTTTGATTAACATCTGAATTTTGAACATCACATTAATAAATTGGTTTATTCTTCACACAACTCAGAAATATTTGGCAAAATAAGTGCAGCATTGCCTAAAAATATTGTAGAGCAAATCATCCATGCTTTGATCTCCTCCCACTTGGATTATTGTAACTCGTTATTTTCTTGTGTAAAGGAAAAAAGGAGTTTTTCTTCTAAACACATTTGTTTGAACATAGTTGCTGAAAACGTGAAAAGACTGAGAACTATGTGGTACTGAATTGTGAAGTGAGACTGTTTAACTGTTGTTCAGGATTTGTTGGGTGGACCTGAAACATGGCTCTGTGACATGCCGGAGCCACGGCCCCCCCAACACTATATAAGCCCCACAAACAGACATCATCTCCCCCACCTCTCAACCTCCCTAACAGTCAGTTATGAACGCACCTTCAGCGACGCTCTCAGTCCAAATCAGCCCAGCAGTTCACTTCAGCTCACTTCAGTTCCAACAACCTGACACAGAAAAAAAAAAATACCATCCTGTCACCGTCCTCTGGCTCTGGTGGCTCAAACACATCTGGACATGTCCAATAAAGATGCTAGATGGAGCATCCATGATTCAGGTATCATATAACCCAAAACTCTTGCTTTTATTATGTTTTATTACTGTTTTCCTTGCTATAGTGTTATTATATTCATTATTCATTCATTGTTGAGTGTGTGTTTTGTTTACTTCCTGTATGAACTTTATGGTGCTATATAAAAAAGCTTATAATTTCCACAGTTTAATTTACTAATTTATGTATTTATTTATTCATCTTTCTATTTACAGATTTATATTCTTATTCTCTGACATATTTTTAATTGCACTATCATGACTCCATAATATTGGTGCGACTTGTAATTCAACATTTCAGCTTTCAGCCAAGTCAAAAAAGAAATCAGTGCTCTTTGTGTGAAAACACACACAGACATAATCGGGGCAAATTTTGAGTTACTGACGAAACTGTCTTGAATGTCTGCTCACACCTTTTGCTCTATTTCAGCTCAGTCCAGTCACAGATAGACCATCAGGTTATGATGTGCTGACAGCTTCCCTGCGGGCGCAGCACTTCAGTCTTCATGTGATCAAAGAAATGACCCAGATCATGTTGAAACATGGTCTCAGATTCAGTTCTGAGATTTGGATTGCTTATGATCTGCATTATCTGTTCCATAAACCCACCAACAAAGCAATCTGACGGTGTTAGAACAGAAACAAATCCCAAATGAATAAAGACAGGGTAGACCAGGCGAAAGAAACAGAGACAGCACAGAGCGTCCAACTGCAGACTGCCTTACTCCTGACCCAGGTCTGCAAGCTAATGAAGAAGGTCCAGCTACAGACCCCAACCTCTGATCCAACCCGACCGCCAGAAAAACGACCATATAGGTCATCTTTGCAAGAAGCAGGTGATTGGATGAACCATCTGTCACGTCGCTAACTTCAACCAATCAGATCAACTCACCGAACCGAAGCCGATAATCATACTGCAGCCATTTCACAAAGTTTCCTTTCACCACTGGAGAGTACAAGTAACAGGTGTCTCTTGCCTGCAACAAATGGTTGATGAGTTGGTCATGTTATGTGAATCCATTTAAAAGTTATGCACCTTTTTGTCACAGGCCACTCCCACTGCCACGACCCCTTTAGGAAGTTTGTATGATCAGTTAATCAGCTGTTTTTTGGCTCATGGCCAACTTTTCCACTAAATTCTGTGTGAGTCTGATCAAGCAGGCCTGCTTTGTTGTATGTTAATCCTCTTTTCACTGTGGATGAGAAGATAATAGCAGCAAAATGCCACAGGATACATTATATAATCCATGCCACATGGTTTTGTCCTGAACTAACATTAATATTATTGTGTTCAACAGGCTAACAGGCCTGTTTAGCTAGCTAAATTAGCAAAAATTTAGCACAAAGTAATGCTAAATTACATGCCGTCAAGAATAGCTTGTCAGATGCTGTGTGTCTCATTGATCTTACAGTATGATCATTCAGTCTGATCAAAAAGCTGTTCTGCAAAAGTAATAGAATACTGCAAAAACTAAGAATTCTTGTCCAGTTTTGGTGTTCTGTGTATCAAATTATGTTTTGAGGGTAGTATTTACTCAGGCACACGCAGAGAAAAGTTACTCAAATCAATCAATCAACACTGAGATGATACCCACTCACTGACAACACACGAGAAGCCATTTCTTTGATCCCTTTCACACTTTGGGAAATGATATTCAGCTAAGCTTGAGGGTTTACTCTTGACCTTGAAAACAGTTCCAGAAGAAATACAGTAAGAAGTTTTGTCAAATCAATATTGTTCTTTGATACCAAAAACCATCCAGCATCTTTTTGTTTTGTGGTAGTTTGCAGTGGTTACTGTTACAAACAACATTACACTGACACTTATGGTGAAAGAAAATATATCTCCATGGTAAGTCATAAGTATGAGACAAACAGACACAATTTTTATTTTATAATTATGAATTTATATGATAATTTCAAATTTTTATGTCATAATTATTACTTCTTATCTCATAATTCTGAGTTATATCTAATAATTATGACCTTTTATGTTAACTTTGACTTTTTTATCTCAAATTTCAACTTTTTGGATCTCATAATTATGACTTTTTAATCTCATACTGTAATTTTGATTTTTTTAAATCTCATAATTATGACTTACCATGGCAGAAATGGGCTTCCATAGACGCTGCTTTAACTTGCTCAATTTTGTTAAATTTTAGGAAATTGGCGTTTGGGAGTGAAATATAAGAAGTGATGCACTTCACTCCTGTGCTGCAGATGCTCTAGAGACATCCGGACAGAAACGGAATAAGACATGAGTACCCATGAGGAGGAGACAAGCTTTAAAGAACATCATCCTGATCAGTGACAACACTGTTCCTATTTTCTCGGTACACACAAAACTGTTTCTTATGGTGAAATAAAGAGTTTTTGTGAATTTATAGAGAGTCAGCCTGGACCTTAAGGTGGTTCTAATGTAAATAATCTGTCTGAAGTCAGAGGCATTAAAGTGTTAATTGGAGGAGACGAGGACTGTGGGAGTCGTTTCCTGGCTTGAGGTGCAGGACAGGTGTCTAGGTGAGGAACCCTCCCAACAGCAAGCTGGAGAAGACATGGTGAGAGGTGTGGAGGCCTGAGATACACACTGTATGTGACAGGTGGCTCTACCTGCTGTACTTGAGCTGATCCAACTATATTCTATAAAGCATACATCTACAACTACATTATAATAGTGCAAAAGTTTATATATGACAGCAGAAACAGACACTGAATATTATCACATTAAGATCTCTGATCAAACCAAACATAACTATTGACAAAGGTTTAAAGTTAAACTTACCAAAGGCTCGTCATCTGTGGGTGAATTGTTTCCCCTGCTGGTTTTTTAGTTCATCACCTCCCCATCAACTTATGAACAGACAGTTGTTTGTTCGTTTGTGGAAATACAGACCTAATTTAAATCTGCTGCGGGCCGTGCAGAATTTTAATAAGCGCACTGAGAACAGACAGAACATAATAATATGTGAGTTTACAAATATATCATTTAGTTTCATCTCTGTGAGGGGTAGGTCACCCATTTTACATGTTTGTAGAACAGAAAGGCATCATAACAGGGCACTGAGCGACACTAAAGCAAATGACTCAACATGTAAAATCAATACACATACAGTGAAGTAACAGTGACAGTCACAGAGAGAGCACTCACTGATGTTATTTTTATGCTCATTTAATTCTGAGCCGTGTACCTGTGCTGCACAATACGCACCAAGACAATTGTATAATTATGGTCTATGTGCGTCATTTAATTCCCCCTTTCACTTAGTTCAATTAAGTAATTAAAATAATGACAGTATTTTAATTAAAATTAGCATCTTCAGTTTTGTTTGACTGGTTTGGGATTCCTAACAGGCAAAATGCAGCAACTGAGTGATGTTTGCAATATTAAAAACTGGTGTTTGTATGTAATGAACTGATACAATAATGCAAACTTCAGTTACTGAAATTAAATTTTAAGACCTGGGTGTATTTTGAAATACAAATATTAGATTCAATACTTCACTCTGAGGCACTAAGATGAAAAATCTACACCAACCAGTGTTTCTCTATTAACAGTGGATGGAATATGCATAACACCGTGTCCTAACTGAATGAGTGAGCGTCTGCTACAAAATAAGTCTGATTGCAGTTTTTTCTCTGGGAATGTCCGAGCTGGTCACGATCGGGACAGCGTGATGCAGCGCGCAACCACCTACTGCGGTTTATGTACACGCATGCATCCACATGTGCATGCATTCACACGCACGCACAACCACAGGGGGTGTGGCTTAAGTATCTGGCCGGGACTAATGCTGCGTTCCATTTGTACCGGGAAGTCGGGATTTCCGAGTTCAAAGTGGGAAATTTCAACTGGAACGCCCCCTGAAGTCGGAATTCCGAGTCGGAAAGTCGGAGAATCCTCACCACCCCCAAGTTGACAATCGAATGCAAGTCAGCATGAACAGTTCATAACCTGTCCTTTGGATCATGACCAACTTTTACACTAAATTGTGTGTCAGTCATTGAATTAATTTAAAAGTTATGCAACTTTTTGTGATAGGCCACTCCCATTGACACGCCTCCTTTTAGCCAATTGGCATGAACACACACACACACACACACACTTGACCTCTATGCCAAGGGTGAAGACTGTGGCTGCCAGAGGCTGTGAAATCGTGGTGGACTGACCCATCGACCTCAGGGATATCATGAGGGAGCTTATCAAGGTAAAAATCTATCACTGATAACAACCTACTTGCTGGTGGCTGTACTGTATGAAACATCTGAATATCACAATATAAAATGAGTGTATAAGAAGATACTCACCCACCTTTTACTTGAGTGGTTCTCCAGTCTGGTCTCAAGTGCACAGCTGATACCTTAGTGGTTTGATTACAAGACATAACAAGAAGAGCATATTTAACAGATTCAGTGTAGACAGACAGCGTTGCATGTTAGATGATGACATGATACTTGGACACTCACACTCAGTTAAGAACGTGTGATGTGACAGGGGAGAGACTGGAGAAGTTCCCAGCACGCCCCCAGAGTTCTGTAACCTGTGGTATGAAACCACATTTGGTGATATCACCGGTAACTACAGGTGTCACATAACAACTGCAACTGCATAATTGCACTGACAGGCTAAAGTTGCCTGCCAGTCATGTACATATATTTATATATTTACACACACACACACACACACAACATACCCAGTGATACAAACATAAGCAAAAGCTACTTCTCTTCTCTACTTTATCCACACTTCTAAACACACATATGTATGAACACAAATATACATATCAAGCTTTTGCATGATTAAATAAGAAAAAGGAAAGAAAAGAGAAGGCAGGGGTTGTGTGTGTGTGTGTGTGTGTGTGTATGCATGTATATATATGTTAGTGTGTGTCTACTTGTCCACTAAACTGTGTACAGTACATTAAGTATGTCTATATTTTTTCCCAAGATGTGCCTCTGTTCCTTTGTGAATTATTTTGATGAATGGGTGCATTTTAATAAATTTCATACACTCATTATTTAATGAATTAAATTCATGAATGGCTTCATAACTCATCCTCTTAAACCACTGTCTTTTGTGCTCTATGTCATTCTCTCAGTTTTTGATTTCCCTGTATGATCACTCTATTTCATTTCATTATTTATTTTTATTGACTTATTTTAGCCAGTTCCTGGTAATATGCTTCATGGCTGCAGTTCTGAATGTTCCACATAGATAATGGTCTGTTTCCTGCAATAACTCTGGTGAAGATTTTCTTAGAATAACACATATGGGGTTAATTTCTTTTCTTTTCTTTTTAAAAATATTCATAATAGCCACTATAACTGAAGGACAAACTGATTTTAAGACTTGTCTTACTTTGAGGAAATTTTCAATTTAGAGGCAGAGAAACATTTAGGGTGATTATTTGATTTTTGTTTTAAAATAAAAAAATTTAAATACACAGTGTTTTTCTTTTTCGTGGTCAAAGGGGGATTTTTTTAAAAATGGTAATTTTCATTTTTCTATTTGGTATAACAAAAAATAAATAAAAATCACCAGAAAACAGATAACGGTCTGTTTTTGCATATTCTGAGAAATTATTTTACTGTTAATTTTTGGAGAAAATTAAATGGCAAATCAGACTATGTTACAAAACGATGTTATACCACTCAATACTGAACAGTAAAATAACACCTAATTTCACATGGTTATAGTCAGGGCAGTTGTGAACAGGACAGGTAACATTAAAATTTATGCAAACCTATCAAAGAATAAAACATGACAGTTCGAATACATGGAAATTATGGATAGTATAATGAAATTTACCTTTAATTCTCCATTCTCCATTCTAGAGACAGATTTATCAAATTAGGGATTATTTGGTGATGTCAGATTCAAGAAGACTTCACTGAATGATGATGTGTAATATAAAGTGAGAAATTTCTGCTGTTGTGTGAGTCTTTCATCCTCTTCAGCCTCTCCAGGCACAGGTACCGTAACAGCTCCAATAGACGCGTATCAAAATCCAAGCGGTGGCGAGTTTTCGCAAATGATGGTTCACTTGTGCGCAGTGAGATTTCTATGGATGACAGGCCCTGTTTTGTCCTGTCTAAAGTCATATTAGAGCAGGCTTCCAAAAAGCAACACTGGCAATCTTACATCTTACAACAATTTCCCCTCGGGGATAAATAAAGTATTTCTGATTCTGATTCTGATTCTGATCTGGTGCTCTTGTCTTATAAATGATTACATCCAGTCTCTGAATGTGAAAAAACACTAAGTTTTTTGTTTGTTTTCTCGTGATTTTATTTTTTTGTTGTACAAAATAGAAATTTTTAAAAATTTCGATCATCCCTTTTGAACATGAAAAAGAGAAACACCTTGTATTCAAATTTTAATTTTTTCATTGTGAAATGAAAATCAAATAACTACTTGTTTTATGTTTTTATATACCAGTTTCTGAAAAGAAAATCTAACGAACAAAAGATGTACTAATGCCATATCACTTCTTCACTGTGTCCTTTAAGTGTAAGCTAGCTATAATTATGAGACAATGCAAGCTGGCAACAGCGATACTGTTTTCAATTAGCTTTTCAGTCGTGAAGAAATAGCAGCCACTTTATCTTTGAGTTGCTTCAAGGTCCAAATCCCAGCAGAGAGAAATTTTTTATCATCCTCTTCATCTAACAATTCATGTACTGTTACTTTTACCAACTTCACACACATCCACTCACCACACTGTGCGTGCCTCTGTGATCCTCTGCCGTTCTGTCCGTTTTCTGCAAAATTCTGAAACAACAGTCAAGATTTTTTGGAATGATTTGACCAGGAGACAAATTTGGAGGTGCTTCACTGTGAAAAACACCCCAGTCTGCATTATGTAACACATCTTTAAAGTCCCTGTCCGCTATCTGCCAGGTTTCTGCAGGGAGGGGAACACATGCTTTGCGCACACACACACACACACACACACACACACAAGCACGGTTTGCTGTGATGGCCAACATATCAGCCCACACTGCTTCTTTCTTTCTCTGAGCTCTAGCCCAGGTTTAAAATAGCTCCGCTCCCTCTCAGGTCTTTACCATGATATTTGTGATGGTCTTATGTAATCTGCACTTCCTGATCTTCTCTTGCTCTTCATCCTGGTGTTTGTGTCCCGTTCTGCCTGCCTATAGCTCTTTCACTCTCGCTCTTTGTTCAGCAGCTTTGACAGAGGACACGGGAAAACATTTTCATGGCAAACGTAGCCGGTCTGCTCCAGCCCAGACAGGCAGACTGGCAAACATTAAAATCCTCCCATTCTCTGCTTTTGTCGCTGCTTTTGTCTTGTGGTAATTGAGGAATGAAACACAACGGATGTCAGTATGCTAATGGTCCTGGTTTTTAGTCAACCTACATGTACCAAAGAGTCTGTTTGTTTTGTGACAACTTCTCTTGCTGTCCTCCGCCAACTGCCGACCAACTTCCTGCACGCTGCTCTCTAATTATAGTCTGCTACTTTTTAAACGAAAAATATGTTTATCAAACAAAGTTCAAAGCATGATTCAGACAGTACAGTAGCACTGTACACTAGTTTTTTTTTTTAGTGTGAGTTGCAGAGTTTTGGAGATTATTGGCTGTAGACTGTCTCCAATATAATGGAACTAGATATCTTGTGGTGTTAAAAAAATAAATTAGAAAAACTTGAAAGCAATTTGTTTGCAGCAGTCATGACCCACTTATTTAAGTTTTTATATTGATTAAAACATGACAGGAGGTGGACTCCAGTCATGTTTTAATCAATATAAAATGCTCTGCAAGAAGTAATAAATTGCCTTTTGCAAAATAAGTAAATACCTTGTTAAAATGGCTAACATTTTAGCTCTACAAAAGCTCTACACCTTGCCTTCATTTAGTATTCAAGATGCAAATAGCCCCCGCCCTCTTCACACACACCAACCCCCAACTCCCGCCCCTAGCTGCACTTGGTTTCTTCTCTGTTTTGCTAGCTAATCATGGTGACTAATTACATCCAGCTTCTCCTGTGGGCTGGGCATCGCTGCTATAACTATAGCACCCCCCCCCCAATTAATTGGATTGGTTCCTTAGGTTTATGACATCATATACCCAGCCTGACTGAATCTGGTTTTTTTTTAAGACTGTCCTCGCTCACTGCAGTTTCAAAGCAAGAAATGCTCAAACATGGTGTTTGATTTTGCTCCTGATTTTTCACATGAAACATGAAAAACACCTCATTAATAGGTTAAAAATGTGATCTTTCACTGGTGGGGGGTCTTTAAAGTAATCCACAGAACCAGGTTGTGAGCAGTTTCAGGAATTAATTTCTTTCTACTGAACTACACCCACCAACTGCATGAACGTGCTGGCTTGTTCAGTGGTGCTAACGTTACAGCTCAGTGGAGGAAGACACAATTAAAGTTTCTGTTTAACGCTGCCTCCCGTCCATTGGTAGATGCACACTTCCCTCTGTGCAGTGATACAATTGGAGGACGGCAGAAAGAAAACAGTTCCTACATGAAACTGCTCACATCACAATATAAAACATGTTTTCTGTTTAAAAAGTACAAACATAAGAAGATAGCAAAAACCCGTCTCTTGTTTGAGTGGTTACGTCTGATCTTGAGCTGATAGTTAAAGCTGCAGTCGGTAGAAAGCCTGCAAACTGTTCATTTTTGAGTCTCATCTGAGTTAGGTTTGGTTTTCTGTGTCCTCAGCTCCTCCCACTAGATGAGCAGCACGCGCTTCATGAACGCAAGTAACCGTTAACGAGGCTCGTGAGCGAGCACAGACCGTCAGACATCAACTGTGTGTAATAAAACAGACACCTGACAGTAAAAAACACCGACAGAAGAGAGAAACTACATTTAAAACATGAAGATTAAGTGTGAAGATATAAAAGTACAGAGAGCTGAACATAAAGAGACTTTTAAAAACGTCTTTCTCTCTGCTCTCCAGCACACACGAGTTCAGTATCACAACACTTGTTGGAGGGGGACAGAAAGGAGGCTCGGGGCCGCGGTCAGCGCCACATGGAGAGCTCGCAGCCCGTTTGGAGAGGAGTCAGGCTCGCGGTTCATGTCAGGCGCGGCTCTCCGCGATATAAGCGGTCATGAAAATGTAACTTAGCGGAGACACAGTTTGACTCGCGCGGCCTAAAATGTCAGTACAAAAGCACGGTGTCATTTACTCACCATGTAAATGGCGCGGTTGATTCCTCCATGGTGCTGCTGCACACAGGTTTACAAGCAAACACGAAGATAAATCCACTTTTTCATCTCAAAAGTTTCAAAAACAAATGCTGAGCTCTGTCTGGCCGGTCCGCGGCTCCGTGATTTCTTCATCGTTGCTGCGTAAGGTTGAAGCGAAGCAATAATTAATTAATCCCAAAAGTTTGAAATATACACTCTGAGCTCCTCTCCTGACAGTATAGCATCACAGCAACTTCCGTGGTTTTTCCTCCAGAAGCTCACCAGCTCACAGCAGGTGCATATCGGCTCTGTCTGTCGGCTCCGCCGGTCCTCTCGGCACTCGGCAAAGCTCCGCGATACAAGTGAATGAATACAACTGAAAGTGAACTCAAAAGTAACTGAGTGAGCTGACAAACTCCTGGGTTGAGCATGTTGCTAATTAGGCTGTTTTCTCTTTATTATAATGCCGTTTTATAGCAACTTTTCCTGCAGTAGTTTCCGTCATTGACTCGCGGAGTAACGTGAACGCGCAGCTGCGCTAGTAGGAGGAGTCGCCCAGGTCCTAAAAGACCTGTGATTGGTTCAGTCTAACGCTCCGCTACAGATTCTTTAAATGCTGAAATTAGAGGCACAGAGGAGGTGCAGCAGTGTAGCTCTCTCTCAGAAAACCTGATTTACAATATGCTTAAAGGTTTTTATGAAATTATTTCTCAATTATACCAAAACAATGTTGCCTACTGGAGCTTTAAGTGGTTTTATTTCATACTGTAACAGGAGTGCATATTTAATGTGGACAGAGAACGTCAGATGTTATGTGATGTCCACGTTATGTGGACAAATGTAATATCAAAGGGGTCTCCTGCAGTGGCAAACCCACCAAAAATGATCAACCAGCTCTGCAATCCCCCTCAGATCTAGCGTGGTCTGAACTACAACTGCCGACTGTTTCAATGCACTAGCTAGCTCAGTGGCGCTAACATTACAGCTCAGTTGAGGAGGGCGCAATTACATTACAATTAATTACATTTTGTGCTGTCTCGAGCTTCCCATCAATGAGTAGATGCACACTTTCTTCAACGCAGTGATACAACTGGTGGATGGTAGAGAGAAAATAGTTCCCTCACAAGAAAATGAATTAATGCAAGTTGGAGTAAGAAACATGAGCAGAAGTAAGTTATTTGGAGGAGAAAATGATGACCAGAGTCAAAACAGAAGATGGGTCTGTAAACTGTAATAGATGTTTGGGTTATAGTTTTACTTCTGATCATCATTTTCTTCTTCAAATAACTTGTTTCTCACCTTGTTGTAACTAGTTTTAACAATGTTAGCCACATTGTAAGATCATAGTGAGCCCAGTCTCACTGCAAAACATGTAACTGTCCCACTGATCCACTAGAGCAGTGTGGGCTGCAGCCCACTGGTGGGCCCTGAAGGCCCTGCAGGTGGGCCTTGACAGATCATGAATACTAAACAAACAGAACATTTTTAAGTCTCAATTTTTAAGTTTGAAATTACCATAAAATATTTATGATCAATTTAAAAAAAAGTGATCGGAACTAATAAACATAGTCTACATGTTACTCCTCATTAATCTGACCTAGTTTAACAGGTGTTCCACCGTATTTGGTGACCTGTCACATTAACATCTTGTCATTGGTATGTTTAGTCTGGTGTGTTGATCAGAGTTAGGCCTTGGCATTCTTAAGTTTGGGATTGGCTGCACTAGAGATACCATGCTAGTGACACAATTTGCCTCACCTAACCAAACTGCAACTGAAATGAAATGTTTCTCAGAAAGCTTTATTTTGAAAGTCTAACCAGACGTTGCACATGTATTATTGGTTTTCATGCTTAAGCGAGGCAAAACATGGCGCTGTCATAGTGGACCAGGGTCAGGCAGGTCTATTACCTGTTTGTCTTAGCAGTTACAGTTAATACATCATGACTGATAGAATATACTGTATATATTATAGAATATAGAATATTACTTCTTCACATTCAATTGATAATGTTAGTTCATTTTTCTAACATTTTAAATTTTAATTCTGGCCATATTTTACAAATTGCTCCTTTGAGACAAGAGAGGGCATCAGCACTAGCCTATGTTACTGTTTTTGCTAACGGCTGAGTGGACGCTTACATTTGAAAAAGAATAAAAACAGAACAGAACAAAGTTGGAGTCGCGCTTTAAGACACTGATCTTTGGCAAAGGATATGTTAAGTTTTCTTATTCCTTCCTGGCGACTGCAGGTTAGTCTATTTCTGGTCATGACGTGTGTTTAATAAATGAAACTTCATCATCCGCAAATCTTGTACAATAATTGAAACAAATTTGTTAATCCTATCTCAGCATGGCAAATTTCAGGAAATTAGGTGGAACAAGTGGGTGCCTGTAAATACTGCTGATGAATATGATGGTTTGTGTTATTAATAGGATTTGGGGGTGTTGTTGTTGACGGTGATAAAAAAAAAAAGCCCAGGCTATAAGCTCACAGTCTGTATGGCTCTTTACTGTACAGCCCGAGATACAACCTTAAATGTGCCTGTGTGAATATCTGTTGGATTGTACCGAGATTCAGCCGCTCCTTTCGTCCTCCTCTCTTCACACATGCACTGCATACAAACAGCTCGCGCCCACACAGAACAACACACACACACAGAGAACAAAAAAGCCAGCAGCCACCCACACACATACACACACGCCCACGCAGCCGAATACACAACAACAATGTGAAGGAGAGACACCTAACAGACAGAGAGAGAGAGAGACTCTGCTGGACAGAGCAGCTACATGATCTGCAATCCTGATGACATGAATACTATCTGCAGGATAATCACTGCAAGAATGAAGACATAAGGCTACAAAACAATCATTTGCTGGGTTTCCCTGCAGCAGGCCGGTTTATACAGTATGTGGATGGTCAGTGCAGATACAGAAAGCCATTCACAACTTGTCAGTGGGAAGATAAAAACCAGCGTTTTTATGACAGTAGCGATGTGGCATTTCATCTGGCCCGCAGCTTTTTATTTTCATCTGTTTGATATTTTGATAAATCACTGTGAATATGACAGCATATGAACAGAAAAAAACAAAAAACAAAAAACAAGGAGCTCAGTCCTCAGCAAACCTACCCGGGATAATCAGGTAGTGTACTGCAGCTGCCCACCTGCTCGGACCAGGTCAAGAAGCACCTGGTGCAGAGCTGAGAGCTGTTCTGTTCTCGTTACATGAACAGAACATGAACAGATCCTCTCACCAGGTAATTCAGTGAGACCGTCCTCTGCAGAAAAACAACAGCATCAGCCAATTTTTTTAACCTCTTGCAGCCGTGCCAAGGACTGTTCTCTCTAAAGCTACGTTTATATCCAAGTGTATCATAGATTTTAACTGATTTTTTAGAAAAAATGCCAAAATAAAATGCCAGTGAATGCTTATTCCATCTATTACTCTTATGCATGAGTTGGTTCATTGAATTAAGCAGTAGGTGGCGCCAGTTCTTCAGCTGGGTGTTACTATACCATTGCAGAAGAAGAGGGCGCATCAAGATATGAAGTCCCTACGCTTGCCCCATGGAATCTTACTTAAGAAAAAAATATTAACAGTAGTCAACAGCGAGAGACAAACAATTTTTTTGATCCCATTTGGATTGAGTTACAACTTTGGCCAAAGATATACTCGCTTTCAACGACACATATTCACCCCTGTGCATCCAAACACATCCTGGCTGCTTCGTCTATCATGCGTCCATTTGGAACGATGAAAAAAACATTAATGTTACACATACATAAATGCAAATTTGTGGTTAAACAGCAAGTATCTCTGGCCCTACACATATATTGTTCGTCAATTTTAAGGAGAAATCTGTAGTATATTTACTGTAATAAATCATAAAGTGACCATGATGTGTCATCGGAGCTCACACAAACATGTTACGTTTGAATACTTGCTAATATCTCTGCTAATATAAATGGTATATCCATTTCACTTAAATTACAGTTCAAATTGATGCTGATTATAGACTGAGTGGGCAAGTGTCTGGTCATAAATTGCAAGAAATCATCAATAATCTTGTAGAAGGAGCAGATGTTTATAACTGTTAAATCGAGCAAAATGTTAATGCAGTTTGGCAGGCTGTGAGACAGGCAGCCACTTAGCTCATCATCCAAAGTGTGTTATTTCAGAGCAGTGGACTTCTGCTTTCAGGAAAACAGGCTCAAGTTTACATTGACAGACAAGTGACAGTTATAAAGAGCTGATAAACTCACAGTGGAGGATTCATCGTTGCTTGTTGTTGTCAGTTTCCGTTGTTGTGTGCGTCCTGTGCTCCTGCAGAGGTCCTGCAGCCTGCCTCTCTCTGCTGTGTCTGGGGAGGAGGGAGCAGGGGGGAAATCACTCACTTCAACCACAGATCAGGACTACAACCTTTTAAAATACACAGTCCGTGGCTCCAGCTTGCCATTTGTACAGCTGTGCTCATTTCTGCATGCGCAATAACTACATATTGATAATTTTACCAATCAAGAAAGTCCCAGTTTGTGGTAGGCTTTTTTAGTTTTGTGTGAAGCCACTCACTTTACAACAGGTAGTTCCAAACAAGCATTCTGATTGGTCAATTAGACATTTGGGATGTGCCCAAATCAGCATGGCATTACAAATTTTTTTTACTCCGCACAGAGGGAGAATGTTTATGAAATGTTTTTAATTCTTGAAAATAAATCACAAACCGCAGTGGGCCTATACAGACTATGGCCTCTTATTTCTTGCAGCTGTTAAAGTAAAATTTAGCTATGGGATAATTAAATCAATTTTCTTTAATAAATATCATGTATGGTGCTGTTAGATTTCTGCAGGCCGCCCCTTTAATACAGGTGCAGTTTCCTTCGTGTGTGGCAAGCCCGAGAGCAAACAGTTTTGTGACAGCCGTAAACATGTTTTTGAAAAGGCTACATGCCAACAAATATGCAATATCTGAATTTTTGAAATCTACATTTTTGCAATACGTTTTGACTTTTGGACTTTACAACGCTCTGGAGTTATTAGAAATGTTTGGACCACACAAAAAACTCTTTTCAGTATTCCGCGTCAGCTGTGCCGGTGAATCTGTGATAGGTGCTAAAAATACATGGGAAGTTTGTGGATGTAGTAGCTAAATCTGTCCCAGTAAAATTTGCATATTTCTTTCAGCATTTATCTTAGTCACAACAAGACTGAGCGAACAAAGCAGTTTTGTGTTTGTATGTGTGGTATTAATTCAGCTAATTAACATTAGCTCAAGTTGGATGGCTGACTAAACAAGGGCTAGAAATCGTCTCTGTTTGTAGGTTGTTACTGGGGGCCGGCCTACTTGCTTGAATGGTAAACTAGGCTTCATTACATTGGAATTCTACTGACATGACTGATTGTTTTCCAGTTATTAGTCAGACCCCATTATATAACCTGTAACCTGTTGTATAATGGCAGTATGACGCTCCAAGGAGAGCTTTCAGAGCACACACTCTTGTGTAATGTTACCTCTCATGTCTCACACAATATATGCCATCAACAAAAATGTTGGTGTCTCTTGTAACATTATCTTACTTGAAGCGTTTTATCCAGCAAACCCTGGTACTTTTATCAGTCGAGAAGAGAAAGAACCAGTAAGACCTGTTGCCTGTGTGACTGAAACATCGAGGCTTCAGCGGCTAACGTTAGCTTGTGGGGAGAGAAAGTCATGATGTCACTTAGGCAACCTCTGGGTGTATAGTCTTTCTAATTACGTATGTTTTCAGTCATATACTTGAACATTTTTTTTCATCTTTTAAATTGACAAACATCCTGTGTGTGTGATTTATGGCTTAGTTCAAACAGGATCAAACAAATATTTGTCTGAAATATGATGGTTCACTGGAGAGGGCCCTGAAAGAGTGCCAGTCAAATCTCAGAGGGAAATGGGAAATAATGTAGAAAACATGATAGACATATGGCATTTGCTTCATGTAATAATGTGAGTCTTCTCATCATTCCACAATATAGTCCTGCATGGGGTCGGGTGACCCGCAAAAATTAATGTAAAAAAATTATATAACGGGTAAACAATATATTTACATAAATTCACGGTTGCAAGCACAGATAGAAATTAAATAATAGCAGGTGAGAACAAGAATATAACATATACAATTCAGTAATATTCTTTTTCCCCCTGAGAAATCAGAAATGAAAATGATTGTGCAGTATTTTTGTCATTTATATAAGTTAATACAGTGATATCAAGCTTAATCAGCCAAATCATGGGGCATCACTGATTGATCTCACGGAAATGTAGGCTAGCTGCTGGCTAAAATTAATGACATAAAGGCAAAAATAACCAGTGGAGGACACAAAATTGTGGACAATACATCGTCAAAGACCAACTTGAACATTTCTGTTCAACAAAGACTGTGAGAATAACACTGTCAGTGGCTTACCAAAAGTTTTTAAAAAGTATTAGCTTTTGATAGCCACAAGCTAGACTCGTCGTTTCTATGGAAACACATCCACAGCTGCAGTAGCAGCCAGTGGAGAACACAAGTGCATCATTGTGTATGTGTGTTCAATCATGGTGCATGTTGACTTTAATCTTACTCGCAATTTACATAATTGCGGGTAACGAATCGGTTCTGGTTCTCAGCTTTGCGAGTGCGGGTGGGGCGGGTTAGCAAAACTGGACCCATGCAGGGCTCTGCCTCACGAGGATCTGATCTTTTAGTCTGCTGCTGTTTTTCATCCCTTCAGAGGATGTTTAAATCACATGCTTCATGTTTGTCATGATTTATGTCTTAAGTCTGGTTCCATCACACTTTGTATAATTTGCTTTTATCTATATATTATCATTTATATTTAGAGATTTTTTTTCTCACTGCTGTGTAACAGGTGGATGGAAATGCACCTTCAGAGGCAAAAGTAGGGGGACATTAATAAAACAACAAAACCTCATAGGGAGGAGTTTGTCATGATGAACATCTTTCCATAACTTTAGCCAAGCAGTCTCAGCGAGTGGGTAATTTCCACTGGGGATGAGGGTGACAACTTCCCTTAATTTTTCAAAAATGCCCTTTTTGTCCCTTTCACTTTTAACATTTCAGTTTTTTAAAGTCTCTCTAAACATTATTTTCTCTCTGTCGAGCTGCCAAAATCCAGATAAGAGAAGAGAGGAGCTGATTAACATGTTGATACACTCAGCTGAGCTATTTCAATTATTACTGTGCACTCAGAGCAATAAGCTTATCAGCAGCAGAAAGTGGTGCAGTGCATGCTTTATGGATTGTTTTGCCCTGAGACTCACCTCACTCTCTCTCTCTCTGCATAGATAGATACTGTAGATACACACACACACACACACACACACACACACACACATACATACTCTTGTATTTGATGTATGTGTACATATATGTATGTGTTTCAGCCACATCTTGTGACCTTCTTCAGTGAATCAAGTTTCCTCAGTTGTCATGGAGATAAGGAAATTATCAGGAGGCACATGCACATCCATGCATTTTTATTTATTTTTTTTTGCAGGTGCTGCATAGAAAAACAGGAAAAAAAAAAACGCCTTCCTTTTCAGTCCTTTGCATGCAGAATTAAAGCAGAACTGTGAACAAGATGGCAGTTGTCATCATGTGAACACCTTGGTCATATGATCACAGATCTTTGTATTTAAGTCACACTAACCACTAGGGCTGCACAGGCACACAAGGTAAAAGTTCAGCTGCAACCATCTCCATTAAAACTGAGAAACCACAAGATATGGCTGCCAGCTTGAAAACCAACAATTAAGAGCTTGGATTGAGAATTTATTTTTGTCAAATTTCCTCTTTCAAAGGTCAAGAATGAACCCTCAAGCTCAACTTAACCAAGCAGTTTTAGTTATTAGCTTACCGGAAAACTAAAAGGTTAACGGTTAATTGGCTATTTTGTGAAGCACAGACAATCCACCTCTTCATTCACAGTAAAAATCGAAAAGTTGAGAAGACTAGAAATTTCAAGACAGCTTGCTGCAATAGATTTTTGAGTTTCCGCCCAACTGAAACTCTTAAGTTTTGAAAAGGTTTTACAGACGACTGATCTTTTGTTGAGAGAATTTACTTCTCATCTTTAGATAAACTTGAATCCTTCAGTTTTAGAAAAAAGTATTTCTAAAATTATTGAGTAAACTAATTCAAGTGAACGCAAATAATGGTTAATATTTTAATATTTTCAACTAAAACCATTTCATTTTCAGGCACCCAAACAATGACAAATGAGGTTCAAACCTCACTGAACAATTTTTTAAAATACAGTTGTTTCAAACATTAAAGTTTATTTAAAGAAGAAAAGTAGATAATCTTGGCAAAACATTTTCCAGTTTATTTCAAAACTAAAGAGTGTGAGTTGGGCTCAAAACTCAAAATTATAAAGCACTAAGCTGCCTTGAAATTTTGAGCTGTCTCAACTTTTTTTTTTATCGTGAGGTACTGAAAAGCATAGGAAGGAGCCAGTTGAGGTGGTTCGGGCATCTCACAAGGATGCCACCTGGTCGCCTCACTGTAGGGTGGTGTTCCAGGCACATCCAACTGGGAGGGAGGCAATGGCGCAGACTGAGGACCAGGTGGAGGGATTACATCTCCACCCTGGCCTGGGAATGCCTCGGGATCCCCCAGTCAGAGCTGCTTAAAGTAGCCGGGGAAAGCAATGTCTGGGATCCCCTGAACTGCTACCTCCGTGACCTGATTTCGGATAAGCAGTTGAAGATGGATGGATGATATTGAAAAGCAGTTGGGCAAGCCATCCTGCCAATAGCAGCACCTGATCAGAAAATATTCAAATGCTTCATTTAGGAATGCGCTGATACGTGACATATTTTTGCGAGAACTTGGTTTTAGGATCATATTTCATGACTTTGATATTTCATTAAACCAGGAATTTATGATACAACAAAATTACTGTATGTGTAGAAATGCGGTTGCGGTCTCTGGTTGTAATATTGTGCTACACAAATCAATGTAATTCTGGGTGACTAAACCAATTTTATCCATAAAGGTCAGTTTTATCATTACGGGGAGCCTGTGGAAACAGTTGCATAGTGTCCTCTGTGACTCGGGAGGGAGCTTTGTCAAGTGTAACCAAAAAAAGCCCTTAAGTGCCCAGAGACCGCAAATTTAGAACAGAAAGCCTAAATTACAAATTGGGGATGTCAGTTTGAACGACATGGACATTTACCAGGCAAGGAATTCCTAATGAAGAGAGGTTATCCAGTTGGGAAGTGTAGAATCTGGTGTTTTTGGAGCTTGACCCTTTCTGGGGAATAAAAGTCAGAGTATCTCTGCCTCTGCAATATATATATATATAAATCTCTTTCTTGTGTCTTTTCCAACTAAATCTCTAGAGTACGCCTTTAATTTTAAGTAAGAACCATGATCTGTAA